>BMAC01001277.1:21112-40982 GCA_014905375.1 Phtheirospermum japonicum | reverse complement strand
CGAAATGGCTCGACATTGGCCGAGACGACTCGGCGCTGGGCAGGTGCTGTCGGCGTTGTCGGCAGGCTTCGGCAGGATGGTCGGGCGTGGCACGCGCTTCTCGGCAGCCGTCGAACTCGGACACTGGGTAACCCAGTGTGGCAACGTACCAGTGTCAGACGTAATATTTCAAATCGAGGCCCGATTTTGCTAAAACTCCACTCGTAAGCCCACACTCGACCATCTCCAGACAAAATACTTCAAAATACCTAAATTAAATATAAAATTAATTAATTGTGATTAAAATACGATAAAATAAGCAGGAGAACACAAAAATACGAAAATATGTCCAATCTATCCAACTTATACCAAAATCAATAACGAAAACTAACTAAAATACTAATAAAATCAAGGCAAATTCGTGTTAATCACCTATAAAATAGAAAACTTGAACATAAAAACTCAAGAATTACACCAAACCTCAAATTAATTAAACCCATTAAACCATATTAAGTATAAAATCAAAAAGAAACACGAAAAACAATAAAACGAGAGAAACAACCTAACAACTTAACTAATCGACTCAAAAATCGCTAAAACCAATATAAAACCCGACTTAAAAATATGAGAAAAACACCACAATTACATGCAAAACACTCGTAAAAATGTAAAATGCATGAAGTCGCTACATTTAATAATTACAAATTCTGGAATACTTCTTTGTATATAATATTATTTTGTTGAATCTATTTTTCAAATTCTCCTTAAGCACAAATATTTTTTAGTCGCTTGCGATGACTAAATTCTTAAAACAACAACACATAAAATAACTCATAAAAGAGCACGTGCGCCCGCACACTCATAATGTATGAAATAGGTATTGTATTAGGATGTGTATATTTTTCTTTTATAAATCCAATTTTTCGGATATAATAACGATCAATTAAATAACTAAATCGCAATATATATATATATATATATAATATATATATATATATATATATATATATAAAATAAAAAATTTGTAAATTAACAAAATTGTCGAGCCAATCGAGCCCAACTCGACCCAAATGGTCTAGAATGACCATTTTGGGCCAAAATTGGTCAAAAATGGAACATCCAATCTTATAAGGCTTAATTGACCCATTTACCCCTAACTAAACCTATTATAAATAGAACCTTACTCTCATTTTGTAAATCTACTCTCCTCCCAACCCAAGCATGGGTTTGAGAATTATTTCTCTCTCTAGATTTTAGATTTAATTTCAATCTTTGCCTTGGGTTTGTAAGCTCAAGAAGAATTCAAGTACTCCCTTGGATTTTATTTTGATTGTAATTTCATTCAAACTTTTGGATTCTTTTCTTAATTCAAGTAAGCTTTCCTTTAATTTCATGCTTGTTTTTCAATTTCATGCTTGTTCTTCATTTTATGAATTTTGCCTTAGCTCTTAGATTACTTGTTAGATCTTGTGAATCGTCCATGGAATCTAGGTGAGTGACACACCTTGATCATAGATCGAGTCCTTGATCGTCTTTATTTTGAGTATTTCATTCTTGTTCTTTAATTTTCATGATTGTTCTTCATTTATGAATTTTGCCTTAACTCATAGATTTCTTGTTACATATTATGAATCGTCCATGGAATCTAGATGAGTGACACGTCTAGATCATAGATCGAGTCTTGGATTGTTTTTATTTTGAGTTATTCATATGCTTTATTTAGGATCTTATTTTCATGCATTGTTTCATGCTAAATCCTAGATCTACTTCTTGTTACTTGTTATTTTACGTAAAGTTTCAAACTTTGACGTCAACTTTTCTTTATCTTTCCATTGATGCTTTCAATTTGTGCTAATTTGCATTATTTAGGATTTTATGTTCATGCAAGCATGGTTGTACCTTGAGCTTTCATGCTTGTACTTGGTGAAACATTGCGTGTTTTTGCTTAATTTTCATTGTTACTTGCATTTTCAATTAAGGCACACGACCGAGGCATTCTACCTACTTGCATTTTACACTTCCTAGTTAGTTTATTTTCATAGTTTCCATTTATTTTCGTTTTCATTTACATATTTCAAGCTAAAAACTCCTTAATTCTTACATAGCAGTCGAATTCCGATAATACCGAGCCAATGAACCCTATACACCACTAAAAATACTCTTTCAAAATAGCTTCGTTGTGACTCGGCTTGGTTAAGGTTTTCGATTTGCTTGTAGTTTCTTTGTGTTTCTAGATTTCTTTTGTATTTGACGTTTTTGTTAAGTATGCAAGGTACTTATAGCATTGGAGGTTACATTCCCAACATGGGAGGTCATGGTGCAAACCATGTTGGGAATGGGATAAGTTATAATGGATTTGGCAACGTAGGAGGGCATGGTGCAAACCATGTTGCTAATGGTGGATTCGGCTATGGACAACCCAACATGGGAGGGCATGGTGCAAACCATGTTGGGTATAGTGGCTACACGAGTACGAATAGCCCGTATGGAGGATCTGGTACTCCCAATTACGCTCCGAATATGCATAATCCGACATCCGGTCCATATGGTGGTTATAATGCTCCCAATCAATGCACAAATATGTATAATGGTGGCTATGGGAGTCCGAATGGGAATGTGGGTGACCAATTTTTGAATCTCATCCCGTATGGAAGTCCTCATGCTTATAATTTCAATCATACACCGGTTGGTGCCACCAATAGTGCTCAAAAGACCGATTTGTATGAGTTGTTTGGAGGTCCAAGCTCCATTGTCACAAGTGGCCCCCCCATCCTCACTATGGAGACGTGAACAAACCGTTTATGGAGACCACTTACAATTTCAATCATGCCCCGATTAGCACCAACAATAGTCCTCCAAAGCCCGATCTGTATGAGTTGTTTGGAGGTCCGAGCTCCATTGTCGCAAGTGCCCCCCCCCCCCCCCCCTCCGCACTATGGGAGATGTTAACAAACCCTTTTTGGGGGTGTTTACTCCTCCCAAGCGAAAGTCTTCTCAAGCAATGTTTTATAGTGCTAATGAAGTTAGTGAAGTTTCTTCCTCTAGGGTGCTTGAGTTTGAAGAGCAACTAGCAGCTTTGGAGGCTAAAATTACTAAGTTATCTAGCCCGAGCCCGGATCCTCCGTGTGCTTCGTGTGGAATATTTGGTCACGGTACCACGTCTTGTCCTTCAACTCCTTCATTCAATATGCCGATGCCTCACTCGGAGGACATGCATGGAGGTTATGGGAATCAAGTAGGTGCCGGTTCTGCTAGTCATCTTTTGCTCCACCGTCGACTCATAATCCTCCTTACCCTCCTACCAACCACAGTCACCCGACTTTTGGTTATGACAACACATATACGGGTCTTACTCCTCACGTGGGTCCATTTGTACCAGTGCATGACCCTACACCACCTTCCGATCCGGATCTCTTGGTCATTATACGACAATTGCCAAGTCCACCTTCAGATACTCTTCCGGTCGTGATCCTTGATAAGTGTGGGGTGGTTGATAATACGGTTGTCTCGGCGATGGAAGAGGAAGTGGTTTCGATTCTGAGTGTTCTTACTCCTCTCGAGTCCACCCCATGGACCCCACATTGGCAAAGGAACTTCCCGATGGCCTCCACAAGTCTTCGAACCCGTACAAGTCACCAACCTCTAAATCCCCTATGCCTTCTCCTTCAAAAATATCTTTTGAAGAGTGGTTACATATGGATGTGATCCGAGATTTGGTCGAACAAGTTTATATGGAGGAAATGAGCATTGAGGATGAGTTTGACTCGGGAGCATGTGTTGAGGGTTGTTGTGAGGATGATGAGCCCCTTGTTCGTAACGACGATTCCATTGAGCTTCAATGTGCCCAACTCTTGAGTGAGAGAGATTGTGATTGTGTCGTTGAGGGCACCGACAAATATTTGGCGGGGGAGGTGGAGATTATTGATGATAATATTGAAGAGTTTCTTGAGGGAATCAATGAGTTGTTCGAGTTAATCCCCAACGAGACTGAGAGGAGGCACAAGTCCGAGCCTAAGCCTCCTCCATCTCCCCTCAAACATTTCTATTTGGAATAAGAGGAGAGTAAGCCTATTATCATCTTTGCCAAGTCAAATCGAGAAGAAGAGGAGAGGTTGGTGGAAGAGCTTAAAATTCGTAAGGGTGCTATTGGTTGGAAACCCAGAGTTATTAAGGGGATTAGCCCTTGGACTTACTTGCATAAACTTGTTTTGGAGGATGATGCCAAACCACCTCAAGAATTCCAAAGGCATTTGAACCCAAATTTTTAAGAGATAGTGGAAGACGAGAAGATCATCGAGGACGAAAAGAAAAGTTGATGGCCACGAGGGCTAAAACGGGATGGAGGATGTTAATCGATTTTAAGAAGTTAAACGGGGCTACCAAGAAAGATCATTTCCCTCCCCCATTTATCGACCACATGTTCGAAAAGTTAGCCTGCCATTACTCCTTTTGTTTTTTGGATGAGTAGTCGGGTCACTTCAAAACCACAATTCCTCCCGAAGATCTACCCAAGGCGACGTATACTTGCCGGATTGGAACATTAGCTGGCCATTATTCCTATCGATTCCTAGATGAGTTATCGGTCCACTACAAAACCACAATTCCACCCGAAGATCGAGTCGAGATGACCTTTGGAACGTTTACTTCTCGACGACGTTTTCTTGGGCTACGCGATGCCCCGAGAACGTTGCAAAGAACAAACCCTCCCGACAATGAGGATATTCTTTTGGTGGATCCTCCCGTTCTCTTTCCACCTTGAGAAAGAAGGGAGTTCGTCAAGCTAGTGACGTAAAACAAGTGCTTCTTGGGAGGCAAATTCTTTTCGTTTATTTCTTTTATTTTTTAATTTCTTACTTTCTTTCTTTCTTATTACAAAAATCCAAAAACATACAAAAAATTGAAAAATTAAAAAAAAAATTGTTGTCTTTTGGTTCTTTTTAAACCTTGTTTTGTTTTGATTCATGTACATATTTGCTTGTGTTTTTTTTACTTTGTGTGATTTTCCATTTTAGTGTTTCGCTTCCTGAATCCACCCATTGCCGATTTGATAAGCTAATAGTGTTCATGAGCCGGGGGAAATAAGCCAAACTCGATTTTTATTAGAATTGCTAGGATGCTTAAGTGGACCCCACCGAGCTCGACCCAAACTCGCTCGTTTAAGGAAGTTTCTATTTCACCCCCCTTTTACTTGATTTTCATTAAAATGCAATGAGGGCATTGCATGGTTTAAGGGTGGGATGGGTAGGTGGTTAGGTTCCGGGTTTTTAAAAGCAAGATTTGTCTTTCTTAACTCAAGCCTTGGCGAAGTGATGCTTATTAATTGCGTATTTATATGGTTGAGTCATTTTTATGTCTTTTGTGTCTTTATTACATTATTGAGGAATCACCATATGCTTGGAAGTTTGAATAGTTTACTTGTCGGGTTTTTACATGTTTATGCCCTCTTGTGCAAGGACTTGAATTTTTGTGCTTCGTCCAAAACCCACCTATATATATATATAATCAACATTTACTCGCGAAAAGATTGCAACGTTCTAAAATCTCTTTTGATTTTGTTTCCAAAATTTGATGCAAACTAGTGAGTAGCCTTGTGTGAATTATCGGTTTTGCTTACATTTTTATGGAAATTGCATTGAGGTGGCTTGATTTTGCTCATACATGATTGAATTTGGAAATGACCTCGAGGCACATATATCACCCTTATTCTGGCCATATCCAAATATATAAGCTACTTAAAAAATCCCAAATGAGCCCCCTTGAGCCTATGCCCCATTTCTTGTTAGCCGAGCTCGATTTTAGCTCTTATATCTTCATATATTGTGAGGTGAGAGTGTATATTGTGAGTTGACTAGAAATGTGAGGGAATCAATTGTGGGTTTTGGGTTTTGAATTGCTTATACAAAAAAATGAAATTAAAAAAAAGAAGAGAATAAAACTCCGACACGAAAAGTGATAAAGCGTGCATTCAAGCGAAAAGCCTAATTTAAAAAGGCTAAATTTGGTAAAAAGAAGTAAATTCAAAAAGTTTCTAAGTGTTGTGAAATAAAGTCGGAAAAGTGTGTAAGTGTACAAAAGGGTTTCGAACGAAAGTTTGGTCATTTGGGGAAGAGTGAAGCGATTTTAAGCTTCGGTCTTTAGAAGTTAGGATTTTGTGAGTTATTGATCACGTTTGATAGTGTGTTAGCCACTATATCCATATATTACATACCTTACCAAAGAGCCAACATTACAACACGAAATAAAGACCTCTTTCGATTCTTGTTTGGTCATGTACAATGAGTGACTTTGAGTTTCTAATTTGTGAAATCTTGACGAGATGTATGCATTGTCCGACTCGAGCATATACATGTCCCATATGACAAACCTTTGAGCGAATTGAGCGAACACCCTCAAAACTCCATTTGCGAAGAAGTCATCGATTTGGTTTTCATATTGAGAAAGATTAATACGAGCAATGCTTGACGATAACGAGTTTATGTTGATACTTTCATCATATTGAGTAGGATAAGCACAAGGATTTTTTCTTTTTACATAATGTTCATTGCATGTACATTCTCGATTCTTTTCGTTGTTCGAGGACGAACAAACCGATAAGTGTGGGGTGGTTTTTTTGCATGTAATTGTGATGTTTTTCTCATGTTTTTAAGTCAGGTTTTATATTGGTTTTAGCAATTTTTGAGTCGATTAGTTAAGTTATTAGGTTTTTTTCTCTCGTTTTATTATTTTTCGTGTTTCTTTTTGATTTTATACTTAATATGGTTTAATGGGTTTAATTAATTTGAGGTTTGGTGTAATTCTTGGGTTTTTATGTTCAAAATTCCTATTTTATAGGTAATTAACACGAATTTGTCTTGATTTTTATTAGTATTTTAGTTAGTTTTTGTTATTGATTTTGGTATAAGTTGGATAGATTGGGCATATTTTTGTATTTTTGTGTCTCCAGCTTATTTTATCGTATTTTAATTATAATTAATTAATTTTATGTTTAATTTAGGTATTTTGAAGTATTTTGGTCTGGAGATGGTCGAGTATGGGCTTACGAGTGGAGTTTTAGCGAAATCGGGCCTCGATTTGAAGTATTACGTCTGACATTGGGTACATTGCCGACACTGGGTTACCCAGTGTCCGAGTTCGATGCTGCCGAGAAGCGTGCGCCACGCCCGACCATCCTGTCGAAGCCTGCCGACAGCACCCGCCCAGCGCCGAGACGTCTCGGCCAATGTGGAGCCATTTCGCAAAATTGTCGAGCCAATCGAGCCCAACTCGACCCAAATGGTCTAGAATGACCATTTTGGGTCAAAAATGAGACATACAAGCTTATAAGGCTTAATTGACCCATTTACCCCTAATTAAACCTATTATAAATAGAACCTTACTCTCATTTTGTAAATCCACTCTTCTCCCAACCCAAGCATGGGTTTGGAAATTATTTCTCTCTATATATTTTAGATTTAATTTCAAGGTTTGCATTGGGTTTGTAAGCTTAAGAAGAATTAAAGTACTCCCTTGGATTTTATTTTGATTGTAATTTCATTCAAGCTTTTGGATTCTCTTCTTAATTCAAGTAAGTTTTCCTTTAATTTCATGCTTGTTCTTCATTTTATGAATTTTGCCTGAGCTCTTAGATTACTTGTTAGATCTTGTGAATCGTCCATGGAATCTAGGTGAGTGACACACCTTGATCGTCTTTATTTTGAGTATTTCATGCTTGTTCTTTAATTTTCATGATTGTTCTTCATTTATGAATATTGCCTTAGCTCATAGATTTCTTGTCACATCTTATGAATCGTCCAGGGAATCTAGATGAGTGACACGTCTAGATCATAGATCGAGTCTTTGATCGTTTTTATTTTGAGTTTTTCATATGCTTTATTTAGGATCTTATTTTCATGCATTGTTTCATGCTAAATCCTAGATCTACTTCTTGTTACTTTTTATTTTACGTAAAGTTTCCATTTACTTTCGTTTTCATTTATTTTTTTTTATTTATATATTTCCAGCTAAAAACTCCTTGATTCTTACATTGCAAATCGAATTCCGATAATACCGAGCCAATTAACCATATACACCACTAAAACTACTCTTTCAACGAGCTTTGGGGTTGAGCCAATGGGAATTAAAGTAAAAAGATGTTAAAAATGCATAAACAGTAGTTGAAACCTAATCAAATAAGTCCCAATATATACAATAAAACCGTGTTTATCAACACTAGTAACTCATTTTAGCTTTATTATGTATTGGAAGTTGTTATGTGTTTGTTCATTTTGTAGCATTATTTATCAATTTTGACATGAATTGGGCTTAGAAAGCACAAAGGAGTAAAAGATGAAAAGGATTTAGTTAAAGAATTGAAGTTGGAGTCTGGTAGGCTTGAAAACAAGATCGGCCCATGAAGTCTCAAAAATATGCATTCAAAGAGAGGTGTCACAGCACACAACTAAATTCTAGTTGTTTCGTAGCGATCCATAGTCACGACCACTCCCCAACCCACTTTAGAGAGCAGTTTTTTAGTTCAAGCGTCGCAACTCAGTGTAGCGATTGCTCCCCGGCCCTCGATAAGCCCATAAATGTATAAAATGACATTACTTCGACTTTAAGGCCATAATTTGACTGGTGTCTATAAGAACCGAGATGAGAATTGAGTCAAAGACATCTAAAAAGCCATAGAACATCATATTACAAGGATTGAAGTGAAGTTCGAGGGATTGTAAGAAGTTTGACGAGGAACATGAAGAACAATGGATCATTATTGAAATTATTGGTTAATTCTTCTCTTTTCTTTTAATCATTTTTATTGATCATAAAGTGTTCGATGAAATGTCTGAATAGGGATTTAGCTATGTCTAGCTAATTTTCTAAGTGTTCCGAGGTTAGAAACAATTAATGTTTAGTTTTTGTGAATTTCAATAAATCAAGTATGACTCTTCTATTATTTTTGTATTTGTGAAATAATTATTTATATCATAAATGGTTTATCATTTTTTATGATTGTTTGGTTGTAATAAATTGAATAGAGAGATAAGACTTAATCTTTGGCTTTCAGATACAAAACACTATAATCAACAAGATTGAGAGGTTTGACATTATATGTGAAGTTTCTAAGTCTTTTAGACTTTTGATAACTGGGTCACGAGATACTTCATTCATTGAGCATATGTTTCCACTCAAGTGTGGAATGGAATCCAATTCCACTAAAAGGTCTATGGAAATAATGGGAAAAGAAAAGGATGAAAACGTTGAGGTTGAACCACATATAAGCAAGAGAGCTAGGTTAGAAAATTATTTGATTCGAATTTTCTAACTTACGTAATTAAAACTGAGCCTCAAAGTTATTTTGAAGCAGTGAGCTTTATGGAAGGACCTCTATGGAAGAGGCAATTAAAAAGTAATATTAATTTCATTTTGAAAAATCACACATGAGAATTAGTGGATCTTCCTCTTGAAAGTACACTATTAGGATATAAGTGGATTTCTAAGAGGAAAATGAAAGTTGATGGAACTGTTGTTGAGTACAAGGCAATACTTGTAATCAAAGGTTACAAACAATGGGAATTTCATAATTACTTTGATAAATATTCCCCAGTAAAGAGAATAACATCCATTCAGATGATTATTACTATAGTTTCTTTGAGAAATATGGAAATAAATCAAATAAATGTAAAAATTGCTTTCCTAAATGGAGATTTAGAATAAGAAATCTACATGGAGCAATTTGGAGGGTTATTTACTTCTAGGAATGAGAATAAGGTTTGCACGTTGGTTAAGTTTTTGTATGGCTTGAACCAAGCTCCAAAGCTATGGCATGAGAAATTTGATAATGTCACAATGGAGTGTGAATTTAAAATCAATGAATGTAATAAATGCGTCTATGTTAAAGACACTAAATTGAGTTATATGAATCTTTATGTAGACACCATGCTTATTATTGAGAGCAATGATAAGATTATTAAATTCACAAAAGACATGTTAAACTCAAGATTCTGCATAAAAGATATAGGCCTAGCAGACGTGATACTTGGAGTTAGAATCCATAGGACTCACAAGGGATAGTGTTGAACCAGTCTCATCGTGTAGATAAAATCCTCGAGAAATAAGAAAGATTGGACTCATGCTAGGACCTCAATAAATATAAATCAGCATCTATCAAAAAATGGAGGCGAATGTATTTTTCAAGTAGAATACTCAAGAGTAATATGGAGTCTGATGTACCTAATGAGTTTCACAAGACCAAACATCGCTATGGTAAATACTTGAATAAAAAAGTGAGATTACTTAGATAATGAGATATGCTCATGATTATGGACTACACTATGGTAAATATCCAGCTATTCTCCTGGGCTATATGGATGCCTGGATATCAAACTCTAAGGATTATGGGTCTACAAGTTGATATATATTCCTTTTGGAAGGTGCAACCATATCATGAAAATATTCTAAGCAAATTATAATTGTCAGATCCACTATGCAGTTTAAGTTTATAGCCTTAGACAAATGTGGTGAGGAGGATGAATGGTTACACCAATTCTTAGAAGATATTCCAAAAAGGATGATAACAAATCTTGAAAGCCAAACGAGAGAATGCTTCAACAAGTATAATAAGTTTCACCGCACTACAAACTAATCTAACTAACTACTAACTGAACTAACTAGGTCCTAAGGATGATTTATGCTTGAAAGAATAAAAGTGATGGTTTTGACAAAATTGGCCAAAAAATGGCCTTCCGTTGATCGACCATTGATTGATCGTCGATCAATAGTATATCTGCCGTTAGTGATGCGTTGATCAATGAAAGTTGTCGATGCTTAGAAAATGGTCGTGAGTTGATGGTGCGTCGATTAGCTGTCGATCGTGCGTTGATCGACGAATGTGCTTCATGGGCTCAAGTCATCTTTTTGTAAAGTTGAGCCCGTTGTGATCCTCAGAGGTGTGCTTGGACTCGCTCGACTATCCTAATATCAAAAAAAAGCAAAATAACATGAAAAACCTACACAAAAAATGAGAAAAATATGAAAAATACTAAAGAGACGACAAAAGATATGAATAATAGAAAACAAAAAACTAGACAAAACACGACTCAATACTAACAAAAGATCATCAAAAGAGTATGAAGGAGTTACTTTAGTAGAGAGTTCTTACTCCAGAGTAGCAGAAGTATGTTCAGAAGTTATTAGAGTTTGATTTTTCTATTGAGTACAAAACTGGAGTCACAAACAAGGTAATGATGGTCTATCACGATAGATCGATGATACAAATGGGGAGTTTGGGGCAATGTTATTAATACCATCCGCAGTTTAGCTTCTTTTCAGACATTACTAGAACAAGACAATAATTCAAAGTTGGATATACTGAGGCTACATGAGAAACATCAACAAGGAGAAATGGGGTCAAAATATAAAGTGAATGGCGATATTTTATTCAACAAGAGTCGATATTATTTGAATCCTAAACCGACTTTATTTAAAGACGTGCTTCATTAATCTCACTCATCACCTTTGGCGGGTCACGGAGGTGTGAAGCGAACCATGGTGCGGGTTTCTACAAATTTCTATTCACCTGAAATGAGACTGTTGGAATTCGTAGAGACGAACACCATGCTCGTGCAGCGGAAGTTTTAAAATTTTGGATCCAACAGATCCATCCTGTGAACGAATATATTTATATAATAAATAAACAAGATAAAAGCATGAAACCCTTACAGAAAATCCAGGTCCGAGTTCAACACTAAGGTATCCACGCGATTAATCTCCGACTGCAAGATCCAACTCCAGTGTATTGCTATCGTGAAGAAAGTTAGGAAATCCCGCGATTAATCTCCGACTGCAAGATCCAACTCCAGTGTATTGCTATCGTGAAGAAAGCTAGGAAATCCCACGAAAGCTCAAGAACTCCCAATATCAAAATTAGGATTTATGTTTTCTAAAAACTCTCTTGATCTTCATCGTTTACAACTTATGACTCTATGTTATATTTATACTAAGTACATAAGAGAACCCTAATTATAATAGGGTTGGACTATCCAAGACATGGGCCCAAAACAATTTTAGCCCAAGTACCTTTATTAATATAACATAGATAATTAAATCCAAATCTAATTTAATTTAATTTAATAATTTCTATCAAATAGAAATTAATATCATAATTATTAATAATTAAATATTACAATTCTAAATTGAATATTTAATACTTTCTTGATACACTCTTAAATCGGAAAACTAATCGCATATAGTGTGACCCTATAGGCCTTTATATATGACATCAATCCAATGATGATCCAAACAAAACTGCTAGACGGCTTAGCTGGACGAACTCAATATATAAAGAACATTCACTTGAACTCAGCGAATTATAACCTTTATACAAAGTTTTGGTGAAATTCCTTTCATTCCGAATCACTCGATTAAGCTTAAGATTTATCCAAGTGTCTATCTCAATGGCTTAATCAATTTATCTCATCTTTATTAGTCAACAACTAGACCATACTCAATCACTATATTGAATATGTCTCTTGCATTGGCCAATGACTTTAGTCGACCTAATATAGAGATTATGAGTGATCTCTCTCGAAATTCCAATCGAGGAATGAACTCTTTCTTGGCTCAACTACCACCTTCATTTACATCATGATGCACCCAACACAAGCCGTATCTACCCCAAAAGGAGTGCAAGCATTGGTCATGGTCAAAGTACATCACTCAGTAAACAAGGTGCGTATTGACCTCAAGTCAAAGGATTATCACACGCTTTATACACTAATAAGTTTATAGACATACAATAAATAACTTATCAATAGGGTTTACCAATACTCTCCAAAGTATCCATGTGTCCATCACGAATAACTATTATTCGCAGTCGTGAGACTTACTGCATTCTCTAAAAATGTGATGCTGACTTACTCTCCAAAGTATCCATGTGTCCATCACGAATAACTATTATTCGCAGTCGTGAGACTTACTGCATTCTCTAAAATGTGATGCAGACCACATGACGAAATATATTATATTATCAATATCCCAATCTTGATAATCATTAGTCGTGGCTATTTTAAGAGTAATATTTTATCAATGACATCTCACTATATCAATGACAACATTAACTCTACGGGAACATTTATATGAATAATCATAAACAATCAAAATAATAACTCAATAAATGCAATGCCATATATATAATAATTGTGATCAAGTATAATGTCTTTAAATCTGATTGTCTCTAGGACATTCATACTTTCAGAGACAAGACATGGAATAGTTTGTGAGAGCTTGTTCGGATTGTTAGAAGCACAAGAGTTTTACCCAGGCACCGGCGGGCCTTCTTCAACCCCTCCCTATTTTGGAGCATGTATGGGCGGAATTGACTGTGGTTTCATAGTTAGCTTGCCACCATCTCACAGTGGTACATTGATTTTGTTCTTTGTTGATAGATTGACTAAAGCTGCTCATTTCGGGGCCCTTCTCACTCATCATTTGGCAGAGCAAATTGCGCTTTTGTTTATTAAAATTGTGGTCAAATTACATGGGTTTTCTGATACTATTGTTGCAGATACGGATCTAATATTTATGTGGAAATATTTGGATTTAATATTTTCATTGAGCGGGATGAAGTTATATAGAAGCAATATGTATCATCCTTGACAGTCAGAGGTAGTTAACAAGGGTCTAGAATAATATTTATGCATTTTTGCTTGTGATCAGCTAACACTACTACAAAACGGTGATTTAACGTCGGACGTTTAACATCGGTTATTTAAAAACCGATGTATAATGTTTATCACGTCAGCTTTTAAATAAACGGACGTGAAAATTTATATTAAAAGAAATGTTAAAATACCATAAATAAAATAAATATAACCGGCCCATCAAAAACAGACACGACTTGCTCAAAATAGACTTGGCTCCCCGTCTATTTCTTCTCCATTTTTCTTCAGCCCGCCGTCCATCTCCGCCTTCACCCTCAACCTATGGCCAACTAGTTCCTGTCCGCCCCCATAACATCCAACATCAACCCCTACCTCAGCTCTCGATTTTCATCTAACACCCAAATAACTATGCTTGTAAAACCTATATTTTTGGTCCTTCGTTCCATTTACATCAGTCGTTGCACTACTCAATCAACGCCACCACCGACTCCTCTCACGACTCAAGTTAAAGGTCCTTCCGTTGAGCGACCATTGATTGATCGTCGATCGATAGTATATTTGTTGTTAATGATGTGTCAGCCGATGAAAGTTGTCGATGCTTAGAAAATGTTGTTAGTTGATGGTGCTTCGATTAGCTGTCGATCGGGCGTTGATCGACGAATGTGCTTCATGGGCTCAAGTCATCTTTTTGTAAAGTTGAGCCCGTTATGATCCTCAGGGGTGTGCTTGGACTCGCTCAACTATCCTAATATCAAAAAAAGCAAAATAACATGTAAAACCTACACAAAAATGAGAAAAATATGAAAAATACTAAAGAGACGACAAAAGATATGAATAATATAAAACAAAAAACTAGACAAAAAACGACTCAATCCCAACAAAAGAACATCAAAAGAGTATGAAGGAGTTACTTTAGTAGACAATTCATACTCCAGAGCAGCAGAAGTATGTTCAGAAATCATTAGGGTTTGATTTTTCTATTGAGTACAGAACTGGAGTCACGAATAGTTCTAATCCATGTTGTCACCCATGCTTCTCAACTTCCTGTAGAATTTCTGCAGCCTTCGCATGAGAGGCAACTGGTCATTGGCTTTGATTGTGAGGGGGTTGATCTCTGTCATCACGGGACTTTGTGTATTATGAAGGTTTCTTTTTCGTTCTTTTTTTTTTTCACCGCAGTGTTTATATTTTGGTTAAAGAAAAAAACTCAGTTTTAATATTTACTCTAGAACTTATCGTGGATTCCCTAGTGAGTTGAACTTTAAGGCAATATTCTTGAAAGACTTCGTGAATTCATGAAAACATATCTACTTAATGGGTAGAGGTAGTCATAGTAATATTCTAATGTCTTTTTTTAAGAATATATATATATATATATATAAAAAGATTCTAAAAGAAAATTATAAATTTGATAAAAGATCATGTTATGCAGTTTCTGCTTCCTAAGCATATTTTCTTAGGCTACCCAGAAAAATCAATTGTTTAACTGGAACCAAGGCAAATTTCACATTTTCTTTTAGATAGGCAGCGCATGATTGTTTGACTATAGTTGATCTTCATTTTAACGAAAAATAGGATATATCAGTTTTCTTTGGTAGTTTGCTTTAATGTATTGTGATGATGCTCGACCGCTCATTGCAAAGCACTGGGTTCCTCTAAATGATACTGATTTTCGAGAGAATCTTTTCCTTTTATGTTATTTAGCCTGCAAAGTTCATGAATTCAAGTGACGTTTGTGCATTTTTAACTGATGGTGATTTTTGTGCAGCTTGTCTTTCCGGATGCAATATATCTGGTTGATGCCATTGAGGGTGGAGAAACACTTGTGAAAGCCCGTCAGCCAACACTTGAGTCGAATTACATCACTAAAATTATTCACGACTGCAAAAGAGATAGTGAGGTCTCTTTCTAATTGCTCTCTTCCCACCACCTTCATGTGGTCTGAAGTACTTAATTTGTTTCTCATGTCTATTTATATATGTTGCAAGCATTATACTTATAGTTTGGCATTAAGTTGCATAATGTTGTCGACACCTAGGTTCGTAATCCTTTTTGGCTGTCGATATCAGTAGAATTAATTAAAATTGAATGTACCTTATCATCACCTTTGATTTTTCTGTCATAGTTGTATCATACAATTTAAGATGTACAATTTATCTCTAGTGTTGACTATTTGATAAAATTTAGGTCAAAAAGACTAAAATGGAAAGTAGAGAACATATTTTGATATTTGATTACTTTGTTTTTTTTTGTTGAATACATCATGTGTTGTGCTGCATACAAATATATAACACGAATATATCCTGCAGCTGCCATACCCTTTCAGAAAATCTCAATAACAATGCTCTGACATTGCAAAGAAGTTAAAAGCACACTATATATGCAGTTGTTTTTTTGTTTCTAACAATTAATTTACCATCCACTATCATTAAAAAATGCACATGATCATTAATTGTGAATTGGTTTTGTATTCACAGGTTTGAGGCCTCTACTCGGGATGGTGCCAAGACTTGCATTAGCATGTCTTCTCCTGGTCGCCGTACTCGATCATCACCGTGAGTTAATTATATATATATATTAATGTTGGATAAGTATTATTAAAATGCTAATTTTTAACTTCTGAATATTACTATATACTGCTTCAAGATTAAGCAAGTTAAATTATTATTTTGGAATTCAAAGTATTTTGTAATATATTTTACAAATGAGAAAAGTGATATCAAAATACCCTTGAATGCCAAAAATATAATATACTTATGACTMGAAAAATGGTATATGGACATCTGAATAAATATTTCTATCTAATTATTGGGTCTAAGTGTGTGTAATAATGCCATGAACAGAGACATACAACATAAAAATAAAAAATGAAGGTGTTCATTTCTTAAGGTTTCTAGGCAGAAAACTGTATCTAAGTCATGTTATATTTATTTATAACAATTATTTATCGTGTTATTAAATACAAACTCTAATAATACTCCCTCCGTCTAAAAAAGATAGGCGGGTGGACAAAAACACGGAGTTTAAGAAGACAAAATGATTGTAATTGGAATTATAAAACTTTTGCTATTTTTACTACTTTACCCTTAATATTTTAGTATTTCAATAAATAAAGTAAACTAAATAGGGGTGATCGCTCGTCGTTGAAGCGTCAAAAATAATATTTATAAAAGTCCTCGACTTTCCTCTACTAACTAGTAGCAGTGGCAAGCAAGGGCCGATCCCACGAGGAGTGTGGATTAATTTGTGATTATTCGTATTTAAATAAAATAACAAACGGGGGTAGAGATGATAAACTAACTAAATAACTAAATAAATAAAGAAAACAATCAAATAACGAAACAAATAAGAAAATAAATAAAACTTCCAGTCCTAGTTCAGTTTCCACCCTCGATCCATTTATTTAACCAATTGCAATATAAAATCCACTCATCATATGAAACTAAAAACCCTAAGTAACAATAAGCTCTGCTGCTCGAATTTGCCCTTATAGTTTACTCAATTAAAATAAGCTCTTTAATTGATTATAATTATTGAATAACCTAGAATAAGCTCTCTAGATTCAACCCAATAACAGCATTAAAAACCAGGCAAATAGGTTAATCTAAGCAATAAACTCATAAGCTCAGTTTATTCAACCTATGTTGTGTTACCCCTAATGATGCGCGACCATTAGTTGCTTCAAAGAAATCGAAACTACGACAATTACACGGGAAGCAGTCCTCTTTCTAGCAATTGATAACCAAATCCCTAATCTAGGTGGACAATCCAAATCAAGAATTCAGCAATCATGTCATGAATTTAACAATCATGAAAAGTAAATAGAATAACACAAACAATTTCATATGAAGAACGAAATAAATACACATAAATTAATTAAAACATAATCTCACGAGGGTTTCCACATCCCTGGGACTAGATAAAACAACTACTCACTCATGGAGTTCATAGAATAACAGAAAAATAATTAAGAAAAGCATGGTTCTAGGATAAGAAGAGAAAAGAAAGCTTAGATCTTGAGTCTTCAATCTTCAAGCTCTTGATGGTTGGGTGTTTTGGACTCCTTTTGGGGCTTAGAAACTCTAGGATTTATGTTGTAGACGTTTTTGAAGGATTATGGAGGGTATTTATAGGTGGAAGTCTTGGGCAATAAGAAACCCCAAAAAATGCGTTTCTGGGCAGTTGCGTCGACCGACGCGTTTCGGATCGACGCGACAGAGAGTTCGTGGGCAGGTGCGTCGGCCAGGGCTACTATAACGGTTCTTGCATCGACCAACGTAAATTGGTCGACGTGGGCTGGCTGGTCGAGCCACGCAAGCAGCAGTCGGCAGCGCTCGGCAGGGCTGGTCGGCAGGGCTGGTCGGCAGTGCTCGGCAGGATACTATAACGGTTCCTGACTGGAGGTGCTACCAGCGGTCCCCTGCTTTCTATAACGGTTGATCCCAGGGATAACCCTTCTAGAAAGACCAGAATCGTCCTTTCTTTGCCAATTCACTCGTTTTGTCTCTCGTTTCCTCGTGCAACTCTTATGCATCATCCTTAAATCTTTAATTCACCAATTTAGCACCTAATTACTGCAAAATAAGAGAAAAATACACAATTGGTGCTCGACTACTCATAATAATAAATAGGTGAGAAATAAACATATATAAGAATATTAAGCACATAAAAATATAGGAATTAAACCATTAAATAAAGAACAATTTCTCGCCTATCAAGGGGTGTTTTAGTCTTTTTTGTGGTATTCTAACTTTTAAAAAGGAAACATTCCTATCTTTTCCGAACGGACAAAAATAAAAAATATGTCTATCTTTTCCGGATGGAGGGAGTATTATTTATTTTGCATGAATGATCACTGCATCCGAAAGCAAGCAAGTTACATCGTGTACATGGGAGCAACCAGGTCAAGCAGAAACGACCATGCCGACCTTGTGAGCTCCCTGGTAGAGAGGTAATTTGTTATGATGGTATTAGTATTAGTTATTAGTTATATGAATTTAAATTTAATACTATGCACTAATATAAATATCTCAGTTTTGTAATAACTTACAGAAATGTTCTGCTGCACACGTACGAACGTGGTTTCTTGGGCTTTGCTGCTCGTTTAATGGACGAAGAAGCAAAGTCCTTATCCAGTCGGCCTGGAGTTGTTGGTTTTCCCAGACATTGTCTTACAAATCCAGACGACGCGTTCTTGGGACTTCTTGGAGCGATCTTCTTTCGAACTTAGAGCTTTGATCAACGACAATCTTGGGCCTTTCACAATTTTGGAAACTGTACAAGCGGGAGACCAGTCGAAGAGTCTCTGTAAGTAAACAATGAGTACTTCTTGCAGACCGCATTATGTGTTGTTGTACACAACTTGTGGTGGTTTTCTTATCCAAAAGTGTATTATTATGATTTTATAGAGGAACTAGTGTTGCACTACTTCATGTAATTCAAACATCGAACGCTGTTTATGCATACCGATTGGTATGCATATTTTTTTTTTCGTTTCTAATTCAGAGTTCTAAATTTCTTTTAATTTCTTTGTCTATTTTGATTTTTTGCTTAAAAAAAATCTTTGGATCATTTATTATATATTATTTATTATGTAAGATGGTATAAATGAACGGGGTACCTTTTAAAAAAAAAAATACAACCACATCGGTTCTCAAGAAACCGATGTCCTATGGTTAACATCAGTTTTCACTAAAAATGGACGTGAAAAGTCACAAAATCCATATCACACTACAAAAAAACAGCAGTTTTACGAGGGAAAAACCGAGGGACAGAGAATTCCCTCGGTTATTTCCGAGGGAATTATATTCCCTCGAAATATCTTTCGGAAATTCGTGCGCCAAAACATGCCGCCATAATTACCGAACGAAAAATCGAGGGAAATATTGATCCCTCGGTTTATTTTTTTATTTTTTTAAATATTAATTAAATGTCCGAGGGAATGAAATTTCCCTTGGACTTATTCCGAGGGAAATTTTGTTCCCTCGGAAATTTAATTAATATTAAAAAAAATAAAAAAATAATTAAATTCGTAAAAAATAATAAAAAAGTAGGTTTTATTTCCGGGACGCCGAGTTGCACCCTTCCCCGCCACGGACGTAATTTTCTGGGTTTTGTTTCTATTTTTTAATATTTTTCTATTATTTCATTTTTTTTCTATCTTAGAAAAAAATAGAAAAAATGTGAAAACTCGACCGATCCTATCATCTTAGGAGCGTAGCGTCGTGATTTTTCCATATTGGAGGAGGGGTGCG
>BMAC01001277.1:0-17059 GCA_014905375.1 Phtheirospermum japonicum | reverse complement strand
GACTAAAAACTGATCGATCGACTGGTCACTTTAAAAAAAAGAAAAAAGGTTAACCGCCAGTTAACCGCGACGGTTAAGGTTAACGGTTTGGTTAACCGTAACCTAACCACCGAGAATCGATTGACGGTTACGATTTTAACCGTGACCGCCGGTCAACGGTTAATCATAACCGGTCAACCGGTTAAAAATCGGCGGCTAGGCGGTTAACCGAAACCAGTTGTGCATCTCTACTCAGTGGAGCAAGAGCGTGTGAATAAGCCCAAAGTTGGGGGCATTAGTGGAAAAATAGATATATATTTTTTTCTTCAATAATTTGAGTGTCCCCCAAACGGAGATCGGGGCCATTGGTCCAATAAGCCATCATCGTCTCTCACTTCACTTCACTTCACTTCACCGCCGCATTACGTCGAACACCTAGTGGACATAAATTACATGGCCTGCAATTCCTCCAACGGTAGTGCTGAAGCGTGTTTTTTTTTTTTCTACATACATTGCAATTCTACTGTCATAATACATTTTGTGTTACTATTGATGAAACAGAAGCTATTCTCCAGCAACTCCGGCAAGGCATTGCGAAGTTTGAGCTCACCTCGTCACCGGTTGCTTCGATTTCCAGCCGCTACCCTCGAAGCCCACCTCCTTTCGCTTCGCTAGTGAATGCCACCCCACGATTCTTCGCTCGGATTGGCCACCCAGCGTAAGTGTCTTTGCTCTTTCTCTCTTGAGAATTTTATCAAACACCTTGTGTGCTGAATTTACCCTAGCTCGGAACAATAAATAATTGACATTATTCGATTGTTTCGACGTTTCAGAGATTCAGTTTCGCCTGCAACGAAGAAAATTGAACGTTATTCCGTTCAGAAAGTTACCGGTGATGGCCGCTGCCTGTTTCGCGCCCTGGTATGGGTGAAAAACTCTCTTTTCTAGAAGCTAGGGTTATATTGTAGCTCTGAATTTTAACGCGGCTAGGTTAAATTGTTTTTAAATTCCAGTCATGCATATGAAATATATCAATTACTTCGTGTAGTGAAAAAAATTACAGTCTTATTTTTGTGGATTTTGAGTTTATAGCTTGGACTCAGGTAAAAGGAATGGCTCTCAACAAGGGCATGGCGCTTGGCCCGCGTGAAGAGAGAGAAAGTGCAGGTTCGTATACGATGTTTCTTTATTCTCTTCTCCAGAGTTCTACATTACATTGTGATGTTCAATTTTAAGTTTACAGATGAATTACGGATGGCTGTAAAAGAAGTTATATGCGACAACGGGAAAGAGCGTCAACAGTATGAAGAGGCATTGGTTGCAATAACCGTTGAGGAGTCTTTGAGACGGTGAGGGTTTGAGTTTGTTATTAGTAGTAGTGTTTAGGAGATTCGAAAGTCAGCTCCTAATTTTCAGAGTGTCCTTTGCAGTTACTGCCAACACATTGGAAGGCCGGATTTTTGGGGTGGAGAGGCTGAGCTTCTGGTTAGTACTACAGTATGTTAATGCATTTTTCGACCCTGAAAGTTGGTTATGTTAGCCTTTTGGGAGAATTACAAAAATAAATAAATTGAGGTTTGTTTTTGCCTCGCGAAAGTGCTTCCTGTTAGGTAAATATTAACCTCAAGGGTTTATTTGTAATTTTGAAAGATAACGGGTTTTTTGTAATTAGACAATTCAATAAGAAGTGTGCGAGGTTTGCTTTAATGCTTCCAATGATTTTTAGTTTTATTAAATTTGACAACTTAAATAGGTGGATTAGAAAAGAAGCTGTGATTCCAAGCTTTTTACCCCTAATGGTTATATATGACTTTGCTGTTAACCCTTTTCTATTACTCTATGCTAATTAATTTTTTTATTTTTTTTCAAACATTAGGTACTATCAAAGCTGTGCTGCCAGCCAATAGTTGTATATATTCCAGAACATGAGGTATTTTTCTTGTACTTACAATTACAATCATGCATGACATATAAGACATTTGTTTCTAAATATCACTCTCAAGTGTCATCCATTCATACGAGACCCGGTTGTGATTGTTCGACTAGTTTACATTTTTCTTGAACTTGGCAGAATGGTGGATGGGGCTCTGGTTTCATACCTATTCAAGAATACGGATCCGAGTTTCGTAAAGTCGTGAAGAAAGATAGGCCTCAAAATGTCGTGCGCCTACTCTACACCGGCAGCAACCATTACGACCTGCTTGTCTGACTTTTACAGGGGACGCTGATATGTAGATGTAGTATTGTGTGTTAGAATGTTATCTCATGTTCTTATTCTAATGCTATTTTAGTTTCTCTCTGGAATGCATACACTTTTTTTCTACTTGGCCTACATTTACATATGTGTGTTTAATTACTTTTAGATATAGGTAGCTTTGATAGACAGAGAACAATTATTGATGTCAAGTGAAATGAGTTATTGCTACAGCATTATGAGACTAATAAGTGAGGGAAAATATTATTTTGATTTACTGATTTTAAAAAATATGATTTGAAATTAACATGTCTTGGGACTTGGTGGATGGCTTTCTTTACTAAGAAATAAATCATACAAAGCAATAAAGAAAGTGAAGCAACTTCTTGAATCGGCTATAATATTTATATTTTTACATATTTTTTCACTTAATATATCATTCTTATTTTGATCGAATAATTTAATTAAATGATTGATTAACATTTAATATCTTAATATATGTGTGTGTGGATATTGCAAGTATAGATTTTTTTTTTCCCAAGTAAACGTATCATAATTCATATCATGCTTTTAGTATTAGATACACCCAAATATACTGAACATGACACTCCATTAATTACTAAATTACTAATGAAATGCGAATAGATGCCAAGTTAAAAAATAATGAATATGTATGGAGCATGACACTCCACTATTTACTAAATTACTACTAAAATGCTAATAAATGTCATGTTAAAAAATAATAAATATTTAGTGATGAAAATATCCAATTTAAAAGTAATGAACCTCTGAAGAAAATTAATAGATATCATGTTAAAAATAATGAATTTTCAGCAATAAACAAACCAAAACATTCAGTTAAAAACTGTACTCGTGGAGTACCACGGTGCATTCTTCAGGGCGCATATGGTTGGGTGGGGCGGGGATCATCTTCCTAATAGGTTTTGGGCCGGGTATTGCAGTGCCAATTTAAGAACATTTTGTAAAGAAAAGATTGAACAAGTTTTTGTATTTAAGAAATTAAAGCTCGCTTTGAGCTTGTACTTGACAAGTAAGAAAAATATAAAATGTGTGTAAATACATTAAATTAATCGAGCTAATTTATACATGATTTGTTTAAGACTCGTTCCAGACCGACTCTAATTAAAACTGAAACAAACTCAAACATAACAATTAAAATTCAATAAATTTACAACAAACTCGAACAATATTGCGTTCGACCTGATTCACTCATTTACATTTTTAATCGATAAATTTACGCAATTTACGTGGTTAATAGTGTGTGTGTATATATATATTAAAAGTAATAATTAAAGTTTATTTACCCAATTATTAGACACACGATGCGCTCCTTCAAAAGTAGTATGGAATATGAGGAAAGAACAATGATATTTTTAGCAAAATGTGTAATAAAATGAGTGAATGAATACATTTTTGCTTTCTTTTTTAAAATGAATTGGAGTGATTATTGAGAAAATATGAAATTGGATTAATAATGTAACCTTTTGATTTACTTTCGTTTCTTGAATTTCAAAGACACTAATTTAGCGAAATCCAAAAGTGCAAGAATTAATTTATTGTGATTCTGAATCTTAGTATTCAGAAACTTGAGTAATTATAATAATTATGTGAATAGGGACAATTTATTTTTGTTGAAACTTTCAAATGTTAAAAATAAATAATATTATTATATTATTTATTGTAAATAGATATCATATTATATGTAAGAAGTAGATGTTGTTATATTATATATTGTATTTAATAGTATTTAATTATCTGAATATAATATTAATATGATATAATAGAGAAGTGCGTGAATAAAATAGTATACGATATTTGTTACGGTGATGTGAAAAAGGTTAAAAGTCTTGAGACATGTCGGGAGGTGAGATCAAGACTCAAGACTTGCAAAGCTCATGTGTGTGTATGCGAAACGGCAAGAAATGTTTTTTTTTTTTTAATATTATTTTAATTGTTTTTACAACATTTTATATTTCCTATCCGTTAAAACATGCGCCAGGCTATAATTGAAATTAGACTCTCTTATGCTATTAGTGAAATAATAGAAAACTAGAGGGCGCTAGTAATAAATCCCCAAATTCAGTTGAAAATCAGATCAATTTTCCTTTACATACCTTCACCAGCAAAATTAACTGTAAATGCACGTCGCTGAAATTCTAAAGCAATTGTAAAGTTTTACCCAAATCAAGGCAAATAATAGATGCGATCATTAGGGTTTTAGGGAGAGAGAGAAAAAGGTTGTTAAATGGATAGGAATACGGCTGAACGGGAAGGAGCCAGCAACGGGGGAATGTTGTACCACGAAGTACAAGAGTCGAAGCTGTGCGCGGTGCATTGCGTGAACACGGTGCTGCAGGGACCGTTTTTCTCGGAGTTCGATTTGGCGGCGTTGGCGTCCGATCTGGATCGGACGGAACGGCAGATGATGCTCGGCTCCGTCACCGGAGATTATTTCCCTGAAGTCTCCCATAACGTCTCCCTCGATGGAGATTTCAGCATCCAGGTTTTTATCTGTTATAATTGTTTTAAGAGGAGTTTAATTTTACTTGTGTTACAATTTTAGCTGGATTTTTTTTCCGGATAGTCTGAAGATTATCTTGTTGAGAATCTTGAGATGGGGATTTCTTGTTGTTGATGTGAGTTATTTCATATCCATGATTTACTAAGGAGTTTCATGATTTAATAAGGAGTTTCAGGTTATGTGATTTTGTTGGTGTTTGGTGAAAGACGAGATTTTTAGTCGATATATTAAATGGAAGAGGTGAAAGGATATAATTCGATTTTTGCCATTTGCATCTTGTTTGTTGACTAGGCTTGTTATCCTGTTGTTGTTTAATGTGTTTTTGGGCTTTTAGAGGTTCGATTTTCTTAGTTGATAAGATTATTTGTGTAGTTGCAGTGCCTAGTTTGGTAATAATGATATTAAAAAAAAATTAATGATTGCAACATTTCCAATCTGCTTATATATGGGATTATAGGATTTCTATAATGCTGATTTCTAAGTACTGGATATTCTGGCTGCATGTTTAGACGTTGCATATGCATCAATGCGATGGAGTATCACATTGATGAATGAATGTGGACTATTTTTTGCTGGTTGATTAAACCACAGCATGGCATTTCATTTGCCGATTTTATTCAACTTCTCACTTATAGTATAGTCGCATTTACTTGTCTTTGAATAAATGAATTTCCAATTTGTTTTCAGGAAGATTTTTGGTAAAATGAAAGAGCGAATCTTTATTAATTATTCTTCTAAAAATCCTCGTGAGGTTATAACTACACAAAAAAATAATAATTCCGGAGAAGTTTCAAAATTACAACCACCCACCCACCCCCACCCCCGAGGTTTGATTCTGTCATAAAAACAAGGGGATGATTGTAATATTTTTACAAATGTGAGGGGATGAGCGAAATGCTTTTTCTTATGAAGGGGGTAAAGTGTAAGGCATAATCAACCCTTGAGTTTTGATTTTTTAATATTCAAAAATCTTGGGGTCAGCTCTGGGGTAGTTTTTTGTAATGCACCCTCAGAAAATCCAGTATCTTTCAAAAACGAACATATATTCGATTAAGGTAATACAAACAACACCTTGAAGTTTGTATTTACGTAACAAATACTGACCTTGTGGGTTGCGTTGTAATTAGATTGAACCCTCAAAGGTCTTTTTCATTAGGAATAATTAAAACACACGCACACACACACACAAAAAAAAAAAAAAAAAATACACGCACACACACACACACAAAAAAAAGAAGAGGTGTTTGAAAATTACCAAAAATTTCTTGAGCGTTGATTCTATCTTAAATGTAGAAGGTAGCTACAATATTTTACAAATGTAATGGGTATGTTAGAAAAGCTTTTTGCTTATGAAGGGGATAAAGTGTAATACAAAATCAGACCTGAATTTTTAATTTTGTTTTTGGTAATATCCCCTTTTTTATGATTATCTATACTTTCGGTACCGAAAAATGCCATATGACTGAGTACATCAATCTTATGGTGACAGGTTCTACAAAAAGCTTTAGAAGTGTGGAACCTGCAAGTCATCCCCCTCAACCAGCCCCGTGGCTGAGCCAGCTCAAATAGACCCCCGAAAAGGAAAGCGCCTTCATATGCCATTTGCAGGACCATTGGTTCTGCATTAGGAAAGTGAACGGCGAGTGGTACAATTTCGACAGCCTCTACGCGGCCCCCGAGCACCTCTCCAAGTTTTTACCTCTCGGCCTACCTCGACTCATTGAAGAGCTTCGGCTGGAGCATTTTCCTGGTCCGGGGCGATTTTCCGAAGGACTGCCCGATGACATCATCGGAAGCTTCCAACGGGTACGGCCAGTGGCTGTTGCCGGAGGACGCGGAGAGGATAACCAAATCGTGCAACTCGAAAATGGGCGGCGGGTCGACGCCGGCCATCGGATTCGGGAATGGTGGTGGATGATGAAGATGAAGATTTGAAAGCTGCGATAGCTGCGAGTCTGATGGAATCTTCTTCTTCTTCGACGGTAGCGGCGGTTGTGGCTGAGCCTGCTGGTGACTCGAAAAATGAAACATGAGACAAGCAAGGGGAAAAGTGAATGAGTGGACATGTCCGAGATGAATTATGGTTGTGTTTGAGATGAGTGACGGGACACGTAGTTGTTTGATGTCTCGATTTGTGACTGTACATTTTATATATTTTTTTTTTATAAAAAGAAATTGTATAAACTTGTAGCCAGAGCAGTTACGATAACGATGATACCAATTTTTTTTTTTTTTGGGTGGGGTGGGGGAGGAATAATATGTTTATGTAATTTGAATTATGTAATGAGCATGCATACACCATTGTGTGACAGGTAATTACTTAATCCTTTAATTTTTTTAGGACACTCATGTGAAAATCAGATACAGTTGATTTAAATTTTTTTCCCTCCCTTATGTTTTGGTTGGGTTTTGTTCAGTTTTCGTTGATATTGTCCTTTGTTTGCAACGTTTATTTATATAATTTGTTTTTACCTGCCCTTGGAAAACAGTCAAATTTACATTTCAAATTTACATTTTCAAAAGAGAATTAATGTTAATTTTTACTTTTTCAATAATTAAATATTGCTTTTTTAAATTTACCTCTACTTTTACTATTTCACACTTTCAGTTATTTAAACAAAAAGATATTATAGTTATTTGATACCTATAATTATAATACCAACCATCTTTCTTAATCTGTATATAATAATCAATTACGAAAGATAGAATGAGACGAATGAAGCGTCTTTAGCAGATATAATGAAAATCCAACACGTCAGACTCAGGGCAGAACAGATCTAGTTTCAGTAATCATACTTATTTGCTAATAAATCAAATGCACAAAAACTCCAGAAACTTTTCCCAATATAATAGAAAGAAACAGAAAAAATAAAAGTAAAGAGAAACGCGCGCACACAATGAGAGATCAGAAAGAAAGCATAATTCACTAAGAGAAGTTTTCTACTGATTTTTAACTTGTATTGGCAATCTGAATCTGATTCGAGCCATTAACAATTAACCCTAGAAAGAGAGCTCAGCTCAAAGGCACGAAAAGTACGAATTCAGAAGAAAAGACGATCAACTGCAGTTATAACATTGTGCTTTCAATTGTTCCCCATAGCAAGGTTCACATTATTCCATTGTAAACAATGTGAAAAAAATTTTGAAGAGGGACATTATTTTCTCTTGATGACAACCCAATGGCAGCAAACCAAACGCTGTTCTTTCGTTTTTAAGGTGACTCTAAACTCTTGACGAACTTTTTAGCCTGTGATTGAACAAGAATAAGTTTGTTAAATGAAGTCCATGGATTGGGGAGACAGAAAACAGAATCAGAAGTTCGTAACTGAATTAAAAGTTTTTCTCAGATTAATACCTGCTCCAACGTCAAGAACATGATCACGTTCCACGATCCTAGCCGTCCAAAGTTGGGGATAAACCCTTTGTAGAAAGCCAAAGGTCCCTGCAAAATCAAACCACTTCAGAAATTAGCTGGACATTAAAAGTATGTATATTCCAAGCAAAGAACATTGTTTTTTTTTTTTTTGTTATGTGTGCGTGCGTGTGTGTGTTTAAATTTGCGCAATGATTTCAGTTTAATACACAGATAATTTCTGATATATTCGAAAGCACTGGACCACAACATATACCCTTCTTTGTGACTTCTCGAACACTTGAGCAACTAAAACACATCAAAAGATAAAGAATAAGACTAGGTCAGCGGAAACGAACTTACATCATTTTTCAAAGTCTTGACAAAACAGTCAAGTGTGCTTTTATATGCAGAAGAATCTCCCATCATTCTCGATTTCACCTGCCACGGAGAGGCCAACCGAGTTAGTTAGTGGGCATCACCCAAGATGCACCCTGTAAATCTCCTTCTACCCCAATCTTTTAATACAATCCCAAGGAAGGAAAAAATACAAATAAAGAGGTGTTTGAATAAGTTACCACATCAACTGGAGAGCCTATGCAGACCGCAAAGAAACCAGCCCCTAAACCAGCTATGAGATGGGTGAAAACATTGTCCGTGAAACCAGGGATTTTCAGAATTGTCTGTATGACAGTTAAAAAATTGACAACAAAAAAAAGAAGTCAAAAAACACGAGGAAAACAAATAGGTTTATTACACTAGAAGACTAGCAGAAAGCCAATGAAGTGTTAACGGACCTGCTTCACTTGATCATAGCTGGCTAGTTCAGCCGCGTTTATAATAGCATTGCGTGCAACATTAGGTCCAAGCCCAGTCCACAAAGATGTAAATCCTTCCTATATTTTTCAATGAAATATAAAAATCAGATACTCATTCCAGACAAAAAGCAGCTATAACAAATAAGCAAAACAAGGTTCAGAGCTTAACCTGTCTCACTATCGTAGAGTAAGCATTTAACGCCCCAGAATAACGCCTAGGCACGCCAGCTGGCAATTTCCCCTCAGCTTGGAGTCTTACTTTCACAAGATCAGTAGGGTTGGCAACGGCGATCGCCACAGCACCTGATGATATTCAATTGTTAGTTTATTCATAAGCATTAATAATAAGAATTAAAAAAGTTCGGAAATAGATTAAATCAAAAATTAAAAAACTAGCATATTCTCTCACCAGTCGTGAGGGCAGCAAGTACTTTCTTTGACAATGGTGCGTCTCCAACATGATCTTTGCCCACATAGAATGTTTTAACCTGTCCAGTACACACATAAAAAAAGTCAACCACCATGAAAGCAAAAAACCAAGAAACTAAAACAAATATACAAAAAATCAAAGAGAATACATACAGGCTCGTATAAGCCAATCCTTAAACCTCCATACAGGCATTGCCGATGCAATCCCGGTACGATGCCCTTCCACAGAGCGGACAGCCCTTCTTCTCTTGCAATAGTTCCAACTGTTCCTAACAACCCCTTATATTTCGGCAAAGCCAATACATCTCCAGTGACAGCTTTTTTCTGCAATTGCAGCCGAACCTTGGCTGTATCCAATGGAATCGTACAGATCTACACGCAGATAGAAATATTAGCCTGTTAAACAGATGGATTTTATCTGATGGTGATGCGTGATAGGAAAATTAGGGCAAATTATAGGGCGATACTGAGTATTCCATAATTTCCATTCCACAACAAGTAGGAACACCAAAATTTCACATCAAAGGCAGCAGAAATTTTGACCTAATTACATACCAAAACAGAATCAATATCAATTTCAAGTAGTTTGCGATAGGAAACGCATTCAGAAGCTAATATGCTTGAGCATGACGAGATCACTGTTCAAAACTATAACAGTAGATCAAAAGAGTCAGCTAGTCAACTTTACAAACTGAATCAACCTCGAAATGCGCGCAGTCGATTTGAATAAGATATTAAATTAACAAAATTGAATACACATGGAATTCTGCGCGTCAGGATTAACCTAAAATATTTAAAGCAGCACAAAATCAAACACACAAACACACACAGCACAAAGCCGCGGCTACCGATGGGAGATAAAAAAAAACGAAGAGAAAAAAAAAAGTAAAACAACAAGTATACCTCAGCGAAGCAAGCTGCAAAAGCACTACTGGCAAAAGTTCCGGCGAATGAAATGTCCGATTTAGCCTTGCCGTGATCCGCCATCGGCAAACTGAAGTACGAAGCAAAAATGCAAAAGAGGGGGAGAGAAGTAGATAAAACTGATGAAATGCGCCTTGTGAGTACGGAGAATCTCGGGAAAAGCGAAGAAAAAAGTAGCGAATCGTAGATTTAGCCTTTATAGGCAAATTGCAATTGCAAATGCAAATGCAAAATGCAAATTGTTTGGGGCTTGTGCTTCCTTTGTCAGTCGTCACCAGCCATATTTATTATTATTATTATTATTATTATTATTATTATTATTTTATTTTTTTGTGTGTGAAATCATCTCAGCGCCTTTATAACGTGTGGAAAATTTTAATTAGTGTCACATATGGTCAAATATTGAGTACATACTCATATCGTTATCGTGATTGTTAAGAAGATTATTGTAATAAGTTGTTGAATATTGGATAGAGATAATTAAATTGGGAAAATTCTCATTTACTATAATCTCATCACCATCAATTCTCATTTATTCCATTTTTCTTATTTCCAAATAAGCAAAACTTATCCCATTTAGTCTAAAAATTATCCTAGAACGACGAAATTGCCCATATTAATTCCAAACACAAATTAGAGCTATAATAATACAAAGAAATTAGAATTCTATCTCTGTTCTCATTCCCCCCCCCCCCCCCCCACAAACACACACACACACAGAGCTGCATTTGGGAACGTCGATGCACAACTATTAGATGACGAATAAAGAGAAACAAACGGTCGGCCACCTAAATAGACATCGTTCGCTGCCCTTTTTTTTTTTACGATGAACAGCAGGAACAAATTCCCAAACCCTTGACAGCAACTAAAGACAAAAAAAAAAAAAAAAACTCATAATTCCATCCTCTTCCCCCATCGATTGCCCTCAAACTCACGATGGGGTTTTCAGATTTGTGTCTAATTCAACTTCACCTATGGTTATGGTTATAACATTTTAAGGTAATTGGTTTGAATTTCTTGTTCCATTGACCTTCGTGTTTTTTCGGAATCTTTGTGAATTGTCAAATTAACTAGTTTAGAATTATTTTCACAGAGTAAGGAATTTCATTCAACAACTATACTTTGTATTTCGTTTCACTATGTATGGAACTTTGTTCATTTAGTTTATCTCACCACATGAAGTTTGGAATTCTTTTCACTTGGTATGATATCTTGTTCAGTCACTGTACATAGTATTGTGCCACCGTGTATTTTTATTTTATTTCACTGAGTATGGAATCTTGTTTATCTAGTATATCAGTTCACCTTATAGTTTGGATTCTTTTTACATAGTATGAAATTTCGCAATGTTGATGTACCTATCCACCATGTAACTTGGAATTCTTTTCAATAACTAGGGACCTGTGTGCAATATGAAAAGTGTCTTTAGCAAACAGATAATATGGAATGTAAGTACAAAATTCCCTCGAGTAGTATAAAATGACTCGACTTAAAATTGATTCCACCGGGGGATACGCCAGTCGAAAAACATGAATTCGCCATTTTTCTGTGAAAATAGTTTAATAAAACTCTTTTATTACTACCCTGAACAAAATGCCATACTACTTTGAATAGAATGACATACTACTCTGAAATTAATGGCATTTTATCAGTGTAGTATGAATTTTATTCGGGATAATATGATATTTATTAGATTCCCATATTATGTACGTAATGTATTATCTAATCCTAAACTACCTTGACCATAATGCCACGACGACCCTGAATTTAGTGACATTGTATTCATATATTACGACATTATTCACGCACAGTTTGGAATTCTGGAAAGAGTAGTATATAACTTTGTACATAGTAGTATGGAATTCTTCCAAGTAGTCTGGAATTTCGGAAAGAGTTGTATATAATTTTGTATGTAATTCTTCCAAGGGTGTAATACGTACTTTAGTATGGAATTCCATACTACTATCTTGATTTCTATACTATGCAGGATAATGATAATTTCTATAAATTTTTCACTATGTAGGCTTTATCTGATTATGGCGATATATTTGTTTTATGGTGTCATGGTGGACATACACTTTTCATGAAGTAAAACCACGTTTCTCATTTGATATGTTGTTTGGAAAGGTATTTGACCACTTGTCTACCAAGAAGGCAAAAATGAGTAATTATTTATCTAGAGGCGAGTCATGTTGGCAGTAATAGCAAGAAACCTTGTACCGAGCTACTAACTTGATTACATGTTGTCTATTTTATAAGGTTTTACTTGTTTTGACAATACTTTTGTGCTCGTATTTTACATCTGAAATACTAGTGTTTTTCATTAAATAACATGATAATATCTTTCTATTTTATAATATACTAGTACTTAACCCGTGCGATGCACGGACGAAATGTGATGGTTTATGTTAGCTCAATCAATGTGAGAATAATAATATTGAATTATTAATAGAACATAATAATCTATATGTGTGTGTTTGTGTATTTAGAAAAACCAAAGGTAAATCGTTGCATAGTCGACAACGTGGGTTAGCTCAAGTGATAAGATTGTCCACTACGTAAGACTTATATTATCGATTTCAGTGACATAAGAACATGTTTGACAGTGGTTTTTCTTTATTTTTAAATGGATTGAGTTTCGGGTGTTTCACCCGTGCGATGCATGTGCCCTCTATGTTGGACTCTGTGTTATAAGTGATAATATTTGTACAATTTAACACTATAATGATAGAATAAAATACATTTAACTTCTCAAATTATATCGACCAAATACTGAATAGTCGGTAACAAACTTGCAACTAACTGAAAAAAATGTTGTAAGTATATACTAACAGTTTTAGATTATGATTGCAAATATTTATCGATAACAATTTTACCTAGAATTTTATTTTCACAGTTTTACTAACAACTTTTGTAGGTAAATTGATTTGATTGTAGTGGAACTTTGAAATAATCGAAGTTCAATCACCACACATTTGAATTCTAAATCTACAAATTGAATATTTTCAATATAATTTATTTATTCACATTTCTTAAGTAATATTTATAATATTTAGTTGTCATCTAGAATTATATTATATCGTATTATTCAGTTCAAATTATATACCTATTTCGATTTTTCATAGTTGATAATTTTTAAATATTTGATTATACTCGTTCATCAAGCATTATGAAAGTAGAAGAGTTATTGAATTCATATCCACATAATGCATAAACCTCCAATTATAAAACTATTAAAATATACTCATTCATTTATTTTTAATTATCATTTTTTAATTTATGTTAAAAAATAAGGAGTATAAAAATAAGTTACAAATTGTAGTTTTCTCTAATCAACTGATAGTTGATTGAATATTTTTTTAAAACTCATATTCATTTTTTTATATGCTAATATATTAATTTATAGTTTTATCATTTTTAGACATAAGGAAATTCTTATTTATTAATAAAAAGATAAGGCCTTTTAGAAAGAAAAAAAACCTTTCTTCCGCCCTCTATTCAACAAATAACTGATATTGTTGTTTTTTTTCCTTAACTTTTCAAATATTTTTTAAGAAATATTTATTTATTATTATTTTATATTTTTTCTTGTCTTTTATGTATATATTTTTGTATCACTCGGTAATGTTTATATTGATAAATTAATTTTCAATCAACATAATGCCAAACAATAATATACAATCAACTATCATATATCAGCCATCTCAACTCCTTTAATTATCTTAGTCAAGTAGATCTTAAATAAGAAAAATGAATCATGAAAATTGTTCGCAATAATAATAATAACCTGATTAAAGTTTTGGCTAATTTATGATAAACACGCATTTCCAATATTACTTGTCATCGCAATAAAATAAATAGATTAACTCTTACTCTCGTTATATTATAGATAAGGAAGATTTAAATCACAATTTAATAGTCTCAAAAGAAAATTCAATCCAATTGATTTGATTATTATAGTGAATATTTTGAATCAATTATGAAGATTTAAAAAAAATTCAATATATATATATATTAAGATCTTTAATAAGTAATAAAGAAGATTTAAATTCATATTTAATAGTATCTAAAGTTTAATAATCACTATATAATAAAATATAAGAATCCCTATTTTATACTTGGTCCGACCCGACCCGACGGATTGACCCGAAACCTGGCCAAACCAGAACTACCTGATGCGAGTAGCTTTAATAGACTATTTCGTAGTCCACCCGCTTTGGACCTGGCTACTTGGGCTGGCCAAGCATGAACCGCTGACCCGCGACCCGAACAGGCTTCTAATTTGAGACTTAATTCCTTATTATCCTCAAACCATTAATTATAATAACCTTTTCAATTTGAATAACTTATTTAAACTCGATGTGGGGTACAAAATAAGTCCGCAACAACTCTTTTTATCGGTACTCAGTGTTGTAAAAAATGCACACATGTTCTTCTTCTACATTTTTTTCCCTCTTTTTTAAAAAGTTCGCTTTTTTCTACATAATTGAAAACTTATTATCATTTTTTTTTTATATTCACTTATATATCTCTAGACTCTAGCCCATGTAACCATATTAATAACATTAACTTTGTTATTTATTCATTCATTCTTGTCGACTGTTGTGGGAACATCTAACTTTCGTATATGTTTTTTCCATTTCCTCTTTATAATATTTGAGAATTTAATAAGTCATAAACAAACACTCATATATCTCATGAACAAATATTATATTTTAAACATATCAATTCATATATTAAATTTTTTGGTGTTTTTTCACTTCGTCTTTATAATATTTGAAAGTTTAATATATGCATTGATATGTTTGAAGGATAAAATATTCATGTTCTTGAAAAAATATGAATGTTTGTTTATGACTTTTAAATGTGATTTATATGTATATAAGTTATTTAATTTACTTATTTTTTAAGTTACAAAAGTAAATATAGATTTATATTTTTATTATTTTTTGTCTAGGTCAACAATTGACCTGGTGATCCGGTGGTTGACCTAGTGACCTGGTGACCCGTATGCGAGTTCGGGTCAATGTACGGGACTAATTTCAAAATATTGATAGGAACATTTATAGTTTAGAAACACACTTTTTGTGGGAAAATGTTTTATATACTATTTATAAAACATGTTTATTTTAATATATTTTTAAATATACATAAATATATGCTATAGATAAACTATAAAATTATGAAATATGGATTATTCTACTAAGAAAAGATGATAACAATAATATAATGTAATATCTATCCCTAAAATGTAATGTAATTATTATAATCATAGCTAGATATTAATTAATTTTATATTTATATCAATGTATTTTAGAAACAAATATGTATATAGGAAATTATGCATTTGAAACATCCTTATATATCTCAAATCATTATCCAGTTATTTGGTAAGTAATTATATAATATTTATAATCATAAATATTTATTTAGTAATTAAGTTAATGATTTAAACTTTCCTTAAAATGTGTTACCCAATTTAGTAACACATTTTGGCGGGAAAATTTACAAACTACTATTTATAAAACGCTAGCCTTTTTATATATATATATAGATTGTGTTATGGATTGGTGTCAAGTAGTAGTGGAGTAGCATGTAGTTTGTTATCAAGTTGTATGGATTTCGTTAAAGTAGTATGAAATATCAATAAGTCTTTGAAGAAATTATACTACTTTATGTTCAAGTAATATGAGTTTCATAAGTAGTATGAAATATCAGTAATCAATTATTATGAAAGAAACAAGTAGTACGAAATATGATTATGTGTGTTCAACATTATGGACTATTGTATGTTCAAGTACTGTGGATTTTGTTCAAGTAGTATGAGAATATCACTGTGTTTGTTATTAATTATTGAATAAGCACCAAGTAGTATAGATTTAGTTTAAGAATGAAACCTTGTCACCAAGCATAAAGAGGTTATTAATACTCAAGTTGGTGGAACGATTAACTCATGTGAACAGTAGTGAATATTTTTCTATATCCTGAGTAGAGTAGTATGATATAAATCACATCGGATAATTAATCGTGCTCAAGTAGCATTGAACTGTTGAATCGCACTACAAAGCAGTATGGAACTACTTAATCTCATTACCGAGTAGTATGGGTTTTCTTACATCGTATGTATAGTATGAAAACATTCACATTATGTTTCATAACCCTGCTCAAGTAACATGGAACTGAACCTAATATGGACCCCATTATATATACCCTGGCTAAAGGAGCATAATACACACCATGTAGCATAATCTTAGTATAGAACAATCACTCTTCATTATAAATGGATAATACACCCATCTAACAATACATAATTCATACCATGAAATGGTTGCGATAATAAACTCACAATATCTTATAAATGATGTAGTTTTGTAGTTCTATGATTTAAAGAAAATAAATCTCTTATGCAGATAACAGATGTTGTGACTGGTGATATAACACCACTTCCAACATCGATTTACTGAACAGATTAAAAAACAGATAAAAATAAACGCAGCGGATAAATTAAGTTAAACACAGAGATAAAACTTTTAGCCCGTAAGAAAACGTTCTTACGGACTTGGGTATACAAACCCGAAAACTATATTACTTATCGTTCAAAGATCAATTACAAAGTACTAAGTAATATATGAAAACAATTGTATCAAACTCGATACGAAAATACTTGTTGCCGTAAGATATATTCTCCTCCGTTGGTTACGCAACGTTGAAGAACTCTTGATCCGAATTCCAGCTCCAAGTATGACTGACGCTCTGTGTTCTTACTTCTTGAAATCGTCGAGACCAGTTCTCCGATTTCTTCTCTTGAATGCAGCGTGCGT
>BMAC01001276.1:127491-157744 GCA_014905375.1 Phtheirospermum japonicum | reverse complement strand
ACATTTAAAGGAAATTAAAGCTTATATTAAAAACGATCAATTTAAACTAATTAACTTATTAAAAACTTAATTATTTGAAATTAGTAAAATGGAGGGAAAATTAAAGTCAACTTATTTGAATAAGTCAACATAAGTACTTAACATTAATTAAGGGTTTTAAAGGAAGATCTTTAACAACTTATACTAAAGTAGAAATTGATTGCAACTTAATAACTTAAAAGCATAAGTTCATAAGCTAGGAAGCTAGAAAATAAAGATAGAGATTTTAAATGATCGAAACAACCACAAGCAAGAATCAAACTTCAATACAAGATCAAGATAAAATAACATGGAATTAAAGGAAAGAAGTTACCAAATGTACTTGATTACACTAAAGATTGAATGAGGAAAAGCTTGAAAGCTGGTAGATTCTTCACAAATGATACTTAAAACAAAGCTTGAAGATGAAACAACTAAGATCTTAACTTAACTAATCTATATCTAATTACTAGAATTTTTAGGAATTAAAATGAGCAAAATATGAAAAACTGGAGAAAAAGCTGGTTTGGGCAGCTTCCTTGGAGAAGAAAGCTATCAGGACAAGTTGCTCTTTGAAATGACGTCTGATTGCTTAAATCTTCAAAATTTCTGCTTTTCAGTCGATCGACTGAAAAAGCAGTCGATCGGTGTTGTCGGCAGTCGATCGACTGCTCCGTCAAAATTGGCCTGAAGCCCTGTAATTCAGTCGATCTTGGGGGCTCAGTCGATCGACGGCAGTCGATCGGCCAGGTAGGCAGTCGATCGACTGCCTTGTCAAAAACTTCAAAACTCGCTGGAATCCAGTCGATTTTAGCCGGGTCAGTCGATCGACTTAAAGGTCAGTCGATCGACTGAACATTCAGTCGGTCGACTGGATTCCAGCGCCCCGGCTCGATTTCTCGTTCTTTTCGCGTCCGCCGGTTTGTCGAACCTCGTCCGCTGCGCTTCCTTGCTTTGTCCGTCCATTCCCGAGTCGAGTATCGACGATCCCAAACGAGCGTGGGCCCCGCTTGGACGTCCTACGGCCAAGAAAAATGGAAACGTGAAAAACTACGAAAATTAATAACAAAACGTACAAAAACTAAGAAAATCTAGAAATACGAAAAACGGCCAACCCGACTCCTAAAGCAACAAAAAGCAAGCGAAAAACACGCAACGTGAAACAAAAACGATAATGAAAATATGTACAAAAAGATGCAAATCAACCACCCCACACTTAGAACGGGTTGCTTGTTTTAATGTTTTTAAATCTTAATTTTCAATTTCAATCTTAGTTATAGAAACCGAAAGAAAAATGATTATCGCTTTCTAGGGTTGAATTAGTTTAAGTAAAACCGACGATAAGAACGATAAAGAAAACCGAAAGCCGATCACATCCATCCTCGAGAGACACGACTCGGGACAACTCACCGCACCTACAGTCGACTCCGTACTATTGCGGAGACGATTTCTAGAGCGTCGAGAAATCTTCGATCAATAAGTAATCAGACGTCTTTTCCAATTTGGCAACTTGCAACTTGCAGCAAGGGCTTGATGCAGAGCTCTTGCTCCCAAACACTCATCTTCATATTTTCCTTTTCTTTTTGGATCAATTTAAATTCTCAATAAATTAGTTAATCAGTAATAGTTTAGTTAAGCTTTAGATCATCATTAGCTAAGTTGTTCAAACTTGGTTCTAGATTTCCATTGTCAAGCTTTCAAGCTTTTCTCTTCAAGCTTTTGTTGGATCATCCATTTGGTAAACTCTTTCTATTAATATAGTTTTATGTTAATGTTATTTCCTTTAATCTTGTGTTGATACTTGGATCGTAACTTAGTTGTTATTTTGATCATCGAACTTCTACTTTCATTTTATAACTTTCTAGCTTTTGAACTTATACTTTTAAGTTGTTAAGTTGTTTATATCAATTTCTAAGTTTTTAAAAGTTCTAAAAAATCTTCCTTTTTAAAGTTTTAATTTTTGTTAATTTAATGTTGACTTTTTCAAATAAGCTTGACTTTAATTTTCCCTCCATTTTCTTTAATTAAAAATTATAAGTTTTATTAGTTAATTAGTTTAGATTGATCGTTTTTAAATAAGCTTTAATTTTCTTTTCATTTTCAATGTTTTTAAATCTTGTATTTCAATATAAATCTTAGTCGTAAAACTCAAAACCGAACAATGACTACTGCTTTCCTAGTTTAGAATAGTTAGTCGTTGCAGACGATAAGAGCAATTAAGAAACCGACAAGCCGATAAACATCCATCCTCGAGAGACACGACTCGGGAAGAACTCGCCGCCCTACAACCGGCTCCGTACTCTTGCGGAGACGGATTCTCAAATTAGAGCGTCGAGAATTCGTCGATCATCCATCAAACATAAAGTAAGAAATCTCACTATAAATTAAGAAATTTTCTTACTTTTCCATACATAAAGTATGAAATTTTCACTATAAAGTATGATTTTTTTTGAACATAAATTATAAGTTTTTTATACGTAATCTTTCTGTTTTCCTAATATCATTTCAAAAATGTCCGGAAGATGACTCTCGGTCTGAAATTTGTAGGTAACATGAAAGTTTTCATGTTTTTTCTTCAGTTTAGATAATATGCTACTATTGAGACATTCTTTAGTCATTTTATTGTGACATATGTGACTGGGTGAACTTGTAAAACCATATGGAATGAGAATGGTAGTGAACTTTATGGCTCTGTATGTCTTAAATATTGCATTATTTCAGTGGACAATCATTATTATTTATAGTGAATGTTAGTTATGTGAACTTAAGAGAAATTCTACTTCGCCTATCGTCTATTTCAATTTCTCCATTTCCATTTAACCTAAATCCGACATGCTAATTCTAATTATGTATTTACCATTAATATTTTTATGTATGATTTTTCTCACTGTATTTTCCACAGATCCTACATATGTGATTCGAGCAATTCCAGGCAATACATATATTTTACAATGGCTTCACTGTTGGCCCTGTAAACAAAAGTCATGCCTATATTCCGATCAGCGTAAGCTTCTTTCTTTTTTCTTTTTTTTTTTGCTCCTGTATAATTAAAAATCTCTAACTCTGAAACATACATAGATTCTCGTGTGAGACAAACTATATATTAGTACATGAATTCCTAAATTCACTTTTCTTTTGTGTATATGTGTTAATTTCATCAAGTAACAGACACAAAACACGGTGAAATTGACAGACAGGATGTGGGCTTGTCTGCTTGCATCTACGAACCAACCTAGATTATTAAGCTCTGAGGTTCTTCAGGAATGATAAAATGGGTAGATAATTGATGAGATACAATAAGAAGATTACTTCTATATAGGTTTCATCATTGCCATTTTCCCATATTGGTCACTTTTGGTGAATAGAGAGTTTATTTGCACCTCGGCTCTCGGTGATTTGAACAAGTGCTCATGCAGCAGTAATATGATTACCCTTGTTGAGAAATCTATTCTTGGCAATAATTTCTATTTTTTTATTTGCCTTTCTTAGGCACAAAAGTAATTAGGAACTCTAGATTGTGTTTCCTAGTTTATTTATAGGACTTTATTTTCCTATATTGTGTCTAGATTTTAGTATGCTTATTTACCAAGTTTAGAATTCTAGGATTGTCTATTTAAGACAAGGGATTACTAAGCTTGGTAACACGACTTTTACGCACGGGATTTTAAGAAGAACAGAACGACGCAACGCAAGACGCACGAGCAAGCAAAGAACACGAAGACTACTTGGAGCCATTGTTCGAGATCGACAAGCTATTCGAAGTTGCGTGACCAACAGAGAAGAGCTTGTTCAACCTAGGCGACAAGTATTTAGTATCATGTGTTTTGATACTTTAGTTTTCAAATATTACTTAATATTTTTGTATTGATCGAAAAACAAGAAAGTAATATAGTTTTTGGGTTTGTACACTGAAGTTCACAAGTTCTTTTACTTGTGAACTGAATTTGTTTTATCGTGTTCTTAAATTTTATTTCTGTTGCATATTTTTATTTTTACTCTGGTTGATGTTGTTAGTCAGTGTTGTTTAACATTGTTAACAACATCATAAAACTAAGACTTATTTTCAAAATCATAGACCTTCAAATTTTACAATTGGCATCTAGAGTGGGTTACTTAACCTTTTAAGTACTGATCCTTATTTTTTAGGTGCTATGGATGCTCAAGGTAACCCAAGGCCACCGATCCTCAATGGGGAGGATTATTCCCTCTGGAAACAAAGGATGCGTTGGCACTTAAAAAGCATTGACGAACGTGTATGGAAAACCGCCCTCCTTGGATGGGAAAAGCCACGTTTTAGTGATGGTGAAGGCGATACCTTCCCCAAAAAGGTAGTAGATTGGACTCCTGAGGAAGCAGCTGCTGCAAACTGGAATTCCAAATGCATCAATACCTTGTGTAGCTATGTAGATGCAAGCTACTACCGAGTCATCAAGAATTACGAGTCAGCAAAGGATGCATGGGATGCACTCCAAAGCGTCTGTGAAGGAACTGTGAGCGTGAAGAAATCAAGGCTGAGAATGTTGATGTCCACTTTCGAAGCAATGAGAATGGATGAGAAGGAGTCGATTATGTACTACTCCATGAGATTGTCAGATGTCACAAACGAGTGCAGAGAGCTTGGTGAAACAATAACTCATTCTCGTCTTGTAGGAAAACTGCTGAGATCTATTACGAAGAAATACAATATGAAGGTGGTTGCCATAGAAGAATCTAAAGATGTTGATAACATAGAATTCAACACCTTAGTTGGTAACCTTAAGCAATTATGAGATGGAACACCTTGGTTTCAACTCAAGAGAGAAGAATGTATCTTTCTCCTCCGACGCTAATCCAGACAACGATGATGATGATGAGGAGTTCGATTTCAATGGGATTCTGAGAAAAGATGGAATCCACTACGCTTGAGGAAGACGAATTGCCATTTGTTACCCAACGTTTCAATAGTTTCTTGAAGAAGAAGAATAGCCTTGGAGGTTCAAGTACGAAGACCAGGCCACAGGTATCTACGCCAAAAATTTACTGGACGTACTCTTCCCAGATCTCAGTCCACTACGTCAATTCCAAATGCATCCAACTCCACGAGACCACTCAGTGAGGCGCAATGTCATGAATGTAAAGGTTGGGGACACTACAAGAATGAATGTCCTAATACTCTTAGAAAGAAAAGCATGGTCGTTACTGACTTCACTGAGGATGTCAATGATTTCGAGTCAACTGAACTTGTTCCATCCTTATTTACCCATGTTGTGTGGGACGATGACATCCATGTTGATATCCTTGAAACCAACATCGTGTGCTTGAATGCTGAAACTACTGATTACCATAAGAAGTACGAGCTGCTAAGTATTGAGCACCAGCAACTGTTTGTCAGCTGGGGAAAACAGGTACTCAAGGTCAAGGATCTCATGAAAGAAGTAGAAAAACTGACCAAAGAAAAGGATGATCAGCTTGACATAATTGTCCATCTGGAAACATCTCTTACCAAGAAGGATGCTGAATTAGAAAAGACAAAAACTGAGTTGACAAAGGTCCAAGGAACCATATCAAACCTGAACAAAGGCAAGGCGAAGCTTGATGAAATCTTAGAGATGAGCTTCCCAGAAACCTCGAAGCATGGAATTGGATATAAACTGAATCATCCACCACAATCCTCAAGTCAAGAGCAGAAATCACCAAAGAAGCACAAGAAGAGAAGGAGACAGTTCGTGTGCCATCATTGTGGCGAGCCCGCACACATTCGGCCTTTTTGCTGGAAAAACATTGGTGAGAGAAGACACTTTCAGATATCTAATGCGGCTGCTAAATCCAATGTTGGTTTTCGTCATACCAACATCAATACCAACACCAGGTTCAAACAAGTGTGGGTCAAGAAAAATAACTTCAAGTGCAATATGATCCATACCTCCCTAAAGTCCCACGTTCCTGGAGCCGAGTATTTCGATAGCGGATGCTCCAAGCATATGACTAGGTCAGAGGAGCTTCTTTCCAACATTGTCAAATTTAGAGGTGGAAAGGTAAAGTACGGTGGAGGTGCAAATGGCCAAATTGTTGGCCAAGGAACTCTCCATGTTCCCGGTGTCGTAACTTTGGAAAATGTGCTGTTGGTAGAAGAACTTACTGCAAATTTGATCAGCATAAGTCAATTGTGCGACGGAGGCTTTAGTGTCAAATTCAACCGTGAGAAGTTTGAAGTCTATGAGGAGAATGGTCCATGTATCCTTATCGGACAGAGGACTTCAGATAATTGTTATCAAATCAACATTGATGCTTTTTGCAAGTTATCTCAACTAAGTGATGTTGAGGTGTGGCATCATAAATTAGGGCATGTCAACTACAAGATGATGGACAGGTTGGCCAAAGAAGAAGCAGCGACTGAGCTTCCTAAGCTAAACACCAAGATCATTCATGTATGCGAGGCGTGCCAGAAAGGAAAGCAGGTCAGAGTACCACATCCAGTCCAGCAAAGTCTCACTACATCTTCTTGCTTTGAACTCCTTCATATGGATCTCATGGGTCCACTTGAGGTCGAGAGCCTTGGTGGTAAGAGGTATGTTTTAGTTATTGTCGATGGTTTTTCTAGGTTCACTTGGGTAGAACTCCTAAAAGAAAAATCTGAAACTTTTGAGGCTTTCAAAAAACTTGCAAAGAAGTCGTGTGTAAGATTTAATGTGAACATTGCTAGAATTAGAACTGATCACGGAAAAGAATTTGAAAATGTATCTTTTTCAAAGTACTGCACTTCGGAGGGCATAAGTCATGAATTTTCTTCACCTATTACTCCACAACAAAATGGCATAGCTGAACGCAAAAATAGGACTCTTGCTGAGATGACTAGAACTATGCTCATTTCAAATGGCATAGCAAAACGTTTTTGGGCTGAAGTAATGAATACTGCAAGTCATATTACAAATAGGGCTTATTTTAGACCAGGGTCATGTGCTACTCCCTATGAGTTGTTGATGGGTAAGAAATCGAACTTGAGCTATTTTCATGTGTTTGGATGTATTTGCTATGTGGTCAACGATAGAAATCATCTAGCTAAACTGGACTCAAAAAGTGACAAGTGTATTTTCATGGGTTATTCCCAAAATAGTCATGCATATAGGTTGTTTAACCTTAGAACTCGAAGCATGTTTGAGTCAGTAAATTTCAAGTTCGATGATCTAACGAGTGGAGTCAAACCTATAGAGGATAATGATCTAGTGTATGATCAAAATCCTCAAGTAAATGTCACTCCTACTTCAGATGATAGTGCAGGTATTAAAAACAGAGATGCAGGTCCTGAAACCAGAGAGTTGAGTGATGTTGATACCAATGTTGATACTGGGATACAAACATCAGAACCAACATCAAGCCAAGACGCCGCAGAATCAGATTCTGATTCAGAAGAAGAAGATCCAGCTGATCCCATTGATCTTCATCAGAGGGATATTCCTTCAAGAATTCAGAAAAACCACCCCGTTGGCCAAATTATCCGAGATTTAGATGAAAGGAGCACAAGAAGGAGATAGATAGATTTTAAGGAAATGGTCAGGTACGTATGTCTGTCTACTAATTGTTCTAAAATTCGTGAGTCCTTGTATCTTTCTAAAACAGAGCCCAAGCGTGTGGAGGATGCACTCAAGGATGAGTTCTGGATAAGAGCAATGTAAGAGGAGCTGGACCAATTCGCCAAAAATGACGTTTGAGATTTAGTTCCATGTCCAGAAAATTCGCACGTGACAGGAACAAAATGGATTTTCAAGAACAAGACTGATGAGTCAGGCAACATCGTAAGGAATAAAGCTCAACTGGTTGCGCAAGGGTATACACAAATTGAAGGAATCAATTTTGATGAGACATTTTCCCATGTTGCCCGCATAGAGTCGGTAAGGCTTTTACTTGTTGTTGCTTGTTATATGAAGATTTAATTGTATCAAATGGACATTAAGAGTGTTTTCTTGAATGGAGTCTTGAGTGAAGAAGTGTATGTTGAGCAGCCTAAAGAATTTGTGGATCCTCAAAAACCAAATTTTATTTTAAAACTGAAAAAGGCTCTTTACGGTTTAAAACAAGATACTAGAGCTTGGTATGAAAGGCTAACTCAACATTTGATTTATTTGAACTTTAGACGAGGGGAAGTTGATAAAACTTTGTTCCTTCTTAAATTCAATAAGCACATCTTAATCGTCCAAATCTATGTAGATGATATTATTTTTGGATCAACTAACGAGCAGATGGTCAAGGAGTTTGTCACTCAAATGTCCGATATATTCGAGATGATCATGGAAGGCAACCTCTCGTACTTCCTTGGTTTACAAATCAAACAGCTTGATGATGTTATTTTCCTTTCTCAGACTAAATATGCTAAGAAATTAGTTAAAAAGCTTGGTTTAGAAAGTAAAACTCACAAGAAAACGCCACTGGGCAAGGCTGTGAAGCTGTCGAGAGATGATGTTGGTAAGGGTGTTGATAACACCATGTACAGAAGTATGATAGGGAGTCTGTTGTATTTGAAATCAAGTAGACCAGATATTATGTATAGTGTGTGCTTGTGTGCTAGATATCAGTCTAATCAAAAAGAGTCACACTTAAAAGCAGTTAAAAGAATTATTAGGTACATTGCTGGTACAACTGAACTAGGTGTGTGGTATACAAAAGATACTGGTACTGAACTTGTAGGGTATACTGATTCGAACTGGGCTGTGGATGTGGTAAATAGAAAGAGTACTACAGGGGGCTATTTTTTCTTGGGTAATAACCTAATCTCTTGGTACAGCAAGAAACAAAATTGTATTTCTCTTTCTACAGCTGAAGCCGAGTACATTGCAGCTGGAAGTGCGTGCACACAATTATTGTGGATGAAACAAATTATAAAAAACTATGGTCTGCACAGTAATATCTTGACTGTGCTATGTGACAATTCCAGTGCCATTGATATCTCAAAAAATCAAGTCCAACATTATCAAACACATTGACATAAGGTACCACTTTATTCGAGACTTAGTTGAGAGGAAGATTGTTAGCCTTGAGCAAATTGGAACAAATAATCAGCTTGCTGACATCTTCACTAAGGCATTAGAATACGAGACCTTCTCTCGTTTGAGAAGAGATCTCGGTATGTGCATTGTCTAACCAATGTTGGTTTGTGATGTAGTGACACCCTATATCAACATCAGTCACAACATCTGTATATTTTTGCATGCATTTTTATCTTTCTTTTCATACATAATCCTAACGCATTGAGTTTGATTGAAAGTGCGATAAGGTCCCGTGTTGCAATAAAAGTGATGGAAAAAAGAACCAACCTCTTAAATTGGGTGATTGTGGGGCTTGCCCGCAGAAACTGGATTTCTCCCAGGTCCAAAAACAAAAAGGTTTTAAACAGCAATTGCTGAAGATTAAATATTCAATTCCCTAAAAAGGATGAAGAAAATATGGATACATTTTGATCCAGTCTTTAAATTTCACCTTTTTGAGAGATCTTGACGTAGTCATTAACTTGGGTTAAGGGGTAAGTTTCCATTGACTTCGCCTAAGGCAATGTTGGATTATAATGTTATCAGTAATAAAAAGCAACATTGGACCAAGTCACTGAAATCATAATGTGTTTTTGTATATTCTTTTAGGTCATGAGTTTTAGGCATCCCGGACATTCATACTTTATGAAGATGTTATCTTGATGTGCGTACTGGTGTTCTTGTCTTTCTTTAAATCTCTTAATTCTGTTTTGAATCTAGCTAACTAAGTGTTTCAGTTGAGTTGAAATTGGACGGATGGACAGGTAATAACGAGGTAAATTTGGTGAGTGAAAATTAACATTGCACAATATTGATACTACTAGGCTGATGGTTCAATTTTTCTAACTTTGTACTTCGGCCGATTTTGTGTTAAGGGCTATGCAATTTTATTTTTTAATAAAAATAAGAGATAATGGGAAGAAATAATGGGATTGTTAATATGATCATGTAGCTTAAACTGAGGGGGAGTGGCGCTTTTTTAGAAGGAAATAAAAATTGTGTTTTTAAAATAACCCAAAAATCCGCTGGTGGCTAATTTAGGGTTGTTTCCTTATATTCTCTATTTTTCTCTCTCCTTCAACGGTCATTTTTTTAGGATTTATACCTGAATCTTTTTTACCGTTTGATCATTAACCCTCTACGAATTGAACTCTCAAGCTTCCTTACCTCTCTCCAATTATCTCGATTTTTTTTGTTTTCTCTTGTGTTTCTGAGAATTTGCAGGATGACAAACTCTCTGTCGCTCTCTTCTATTCCAGAATTGCCGGCAGAATTCTGCCGCTCCGGCTAACAGGTTCCTGCACCCTATCCCAGAGTTGGTGGCATGGACATACGCGAAAAAATTGGTGGTGCTTTCTCTTCCATCCCACCACCGATAACAACATCGCCACCAATCTCGCCGGCGCACGATTCTCACACTGCTGTGCCAGTTGCATCACCGATTGACGTCGTGCCTGAAGCCCAGGTATTCCCAGGTCAGTCAGGGAATGAAATTGATGTTGATAATCCCTCGGATTTAGCTTTTGTAGTAGAGACTTTCGGTCGAGTGGGGAACCCTACTCTGAAAAGATCATGGCGCTTGCGAAATATACAGCCCGACGTTGTACCGCCCGCTGTTCCAAAAAGCCAAGCAGGGCCGAGACGACGTGTGCCGCTTGAGCACATGAATCTTGCTGAGGAGGTTGTGACCATGTCTGATGATGATGATGATGATTATGTCCCTGCTCCGGCAGAAGGAGCTGCGCCTCCGTTGCCTTCAGCTCCTAGTCCATCGGCGAAGAAGAAGCCTCGCCGAAAAAAGCTTGTGAGGTTGGCCGACAAAAGATCTGGTCAGGCAAAAGTCAAAGTTTCTCCTGACTCTACTGCAACAGAGTATTTATCCCCTCCCTACACTATTTTGGATTTTATCACCGGTGAGGTGACTAGCTCGTCTAAGCCACCGACTGATAGTTCTCCTCCACCCCCTGTTCATAATGATCCACCCGAGTTTGATCCGGAGTTGTTTGAGTTTTCCCCTGACTCCTCATTTGATATGCCTCTACGTGATATACTTTCTGCTTGCAAGAAGGGAAAGAAGAAGAAAAAGGCAGCGTGTAAGGCTGATGTTGGTCCTCGTGTTGGTTCCCCGATACCAACATTGCCACAGGACAAGTCTTCCTCGTCCTCCAATTCCGCTGCTGCTGATGCAAGTTCCCCTGCTCATACTTCGCCTCCTTCTACGCCTTCTGATCACTCCGAGTCCTCTACGGATACTGCATCTCAGACCACTAAACTTGAGGATATGGTGCCCCTTTCGGAGAAGTTCTTGACTGCCGAGGCTGCCGAGTTGTTTGCCACTTACCAGACTCGCCACATGATCGCCGAGCGCCGAGTCCCAGTTGAGCTATTTGAGAAACATAATCTGATTACCTTTCTTCAACACAAAGGTATGTATTCCACTGTTTCCACGGCAATGCCTTTTGTACGAGATATAGTTGTCGAGTTTTATGCCAATCTTTTGCCCTCTATGGTTGATTTGGAGTCCGTAAATTATGGCAAAGTATATGTACGTGGCAAGGTGTTCTCTTTCACTCCTGCTTTGATTGATGAGTTATTTGGCACTGAGCCATACCGGGGTAACTCGACGGTTGATGATATGAATGAGGTAGTTTCGTTTTTGTCTAGTGGTCTGGTTAATTCGTGGTTTGAGCAGCTCCCTAGTACTCGCCTTTCATCTCTTTATTCTATTCTGCATAAAATTTTTATTTGTAATTGGGTTCCCTCCAAGAACACAACGTGTGTTACGCGACCTCAGGCCCAGTTCTTGTATAGGCTTGGGAGAGGAATCAAATTTAGTTTTGGCCAGCATGTTTTTGATATTATTGCTAAGTTTTCCACCACGAAGTCCGCGGCCTCGTTGTGTTTTCCTTCTTTGATTTTCAGCTTGCTGGAGAACCAGGGTTTGATACTTCGTCCCGATGATGTGCTCACGGGTGAGGCGGATTGGTTTGCTTTAAGAAGCCAACATACTACAGGTGCTAGAGTTATTGATCTGCCGTGGCAAGCCCCTTTTCGGGCTAATGTTGCTAGTGATGTTGGGAGGGACGATCCCAACATGGTCCGCATCTCTGTGCAGGTCCTTCGTGCACATGTGGCTTCCATTGATTTGCAGATGACTCAGCTGAAGGCTCTTCGTAGCTCTCTCTTGGTGGCCCTTTCGCTTTCTGGTCAAAAAGGGGGAGAAGATGTTGACGTGGATAACGAAGCTGTTGATGAATATGCTGCTGGAGATGATGTTGGTAGAGAAGATGTTGTTGCTGCCGAAGCCTTGGCCAGTCTTGCTCAGGAAAATTAAAAGAAGCGAATTCGCTCTCGCAATAAGGCTTTGAGGAAAATGAAGAGAACGCAGAAGAAGAAGAGGAAATATAGGGGTGAAGGAACTTCGACATCCCCTCGTCGTTCGAAGAGGGTTCGAAGTCAATAAGTTCCTTTATTCTGTTTTGTTTTGTTAAGTGATATTTTTAACAATGTTGGTTTGTAATGTTGGTTTGATTTTTTAAACAACATTGGGTGTTTTGTTTAGGGAGAATTTTCCAACTTAGGGAGAGTTAGTATTTTTATTTTTATTTGTGTTTGCGTCGTAGTGTTTTGTCCAGAAAGGCAAAAGGGGGAGATTGTTGAAGAATTTATTCTTGGCAATAAATCCTATTTTGTTATTTTCCTTTCTTAGGCACAAAAGTAATTAGGAACTCTAGATTGTGTTTCCTAGTTTATTTATAGGACTTTATTTTCCTAGATTGTGTCTAGATTTTAGTATGCTTATTTACCAAATTTAGAATTCTAGGATTGTCTATTTAAGACAAGGGGTTACTAAGCTTGGTAACACGACTTTTACGCACGGGATTTTGAGAAGAACAGAACGACGCAACACAAGGCGCATGAGCAAGCAAAGAACACGAAGACTACTTGGAGCCATTGTTCGAGATCGACAAGCTATTCGAAGTTGCGTGACCAACAGAGAAGAGCTTGTTCAACCTAGGCAACAAGTATTTAGTATCATGTGTTTTGATACTTTAGTTTTCATATATTATTTAATATTTTTGTATTGATCGAAAAACAAGAAAGTAATATAGTTTTTGGATTTGTACACCGAAGTTCACAAGTACTTTTACTTGTGAACTGAATTTGTTTTATCGTGTTCTTAAATTTTATTTCCGCTGCATATTTTTATTTTTACTCTAGTTGATGTTGTTAGTCAATGTTGTTTAACATTGTTAACAACATCATAAAACTGAGACTTATTTTCAAAACCATAGACCTTCAAATTTTACAACCCTACTCATTTAGAGCAGTCCGAATAGGAAGTTTTCAAACCGAGTGTTGTATATAGTAGTACTAGTAGTAGTAATAACAACAACAACAACAACAACAACAACAACAACAATAATAATACATTGAGCCTTTATATATTGTATTACCATTTAATATATGATTCATTGTTTTGCATGGTTTGGCATCACTGGCTCTAGTGTACACAATTGTGTCAAATGATACGGCTGAGGGATCTGTTATGGCAGGCAAGTTGTTATTATTCTTGAGAATTTTATTCTTGTCAATTTTTCTTTTTTTAGTTGTTTGCCTTTCTTAGGCTCAAAATAAATTAGGACTTTAGATTTTGTTTCCTAGATTGAGTCTAGAACTTTATTTAGTTTTCTAGATTATGTTTAGGATTTGTTGTACTTGTTTACCAAGTTTAGGACTCTAGGATTTGTCTATTTAAGACAAGAAGAGAACAAGACTTGGACACATCTTTTACACACGGTTTTTTACGAGAAGAATGCAGCAAGGAGACGACGCAAGCAACGTAAGGAGAATACAAGCAAGTAGACGACTTGGAACCAACTAAGAAGATCAACATACCGAGGCTACAAGTCTTTTAGTATCAAAGTTTTGATACTAGGGTTTTTCATATATTACTTTATACCCTTTGTATTTGATCTTGAACAAAAAAAGTAATATAGTTTTCGGGTTTGTATACCCAAGTTCACAAGTACTTTTACTAGTGAACGGAATTTAAATTACTGTGTTTATCTTTTATATTTTCGCTGCTTATTTTTGTTAAACTCCATTTGATGTTAGTTTCGGTGATTGTAACACTGAAAGTAACATCATTTTAATGATACTTATTTCAAAACCATACACCTACAAATTAATAATTATTGTTGTTGTTGTTGTTCTTGATGTTTTTCTATTTTGATTTTGGGAATTTGCAGATATTCTCGACTCTTCAAATTTTTAAAATTTTGAATTGGCAGATGATCTTGATGAATCGATATTGATCCCCAAAATACGGAAACTACTAGATTCTGAGTTATTTTTTTTTTAATAGAAATCCCTTTTTTTACTATTATAATTTTAATTGCTGGAATTTGAAGATTAATTTAACTTGTGTTTCGCGCACTTTTAGAATATCAGGAAGAAAAGAAAAGGGGAGAAGGATGTGAATGGTGTTGATTGTGATGATAAAACAGATGACGAAGAGGATTGGTTGCCTCCACGAGTATGACTTTGAAGGCCTTGAGGTGCACTAAATATGGAAATTATTAATAAATTTTATTTATCTTCACTATTTCTTTTTAGTTTTTATATAATTTGACGATAATATGCTCCAATTAATGGCATAGGAATTACTAATGGATTTTGAAATTTGTACTTACATTGTTGGTAATATTTTTTTTTTCTTATATTTGAAAGTGGTGAATTTTAATTTCTTAACTGGGTTGCGATTAATGTGATTTGTTTAATTTTTCGAATGCGTTTTTTTTTAAAACTCAGAACGGTACCCGTTCTGGGAAATATACTTTTCAGAACGTATCTTTAAAACCCCTTTCTAGAAAATATACTTTTTAAAAGATATTTTTAAAAACCCCGTTCTAAAAATATACTTTTCAAAAGGTATCTTTTAAAACCCGAATAGACTTTTTAGAAGGTATTTTCAAAATCCCGTTTTGGAAAATATACTTTCAAGAAGATATTTTCAAAACCCGTTCTTATAAATAGAATTTTTAGAAGGTATCTACAAATGTCTGTTCTAAAAAATAGACTTTCAAGAAGGAGCTTTTAAAACCAGTTCTAGAAAATACTTTCTAGAACGGGTTTGAACAGACCCAAAAGATTACTTTCTAGAACTAGTTGTCAACCATTTTAGAAAGTCTGACTTTCTAGAACGGGGCAAAAATCGTTCTAGAAAAGTCAGGCTTTCTAGAATTGCTGTATCAAGAATGGTTCAATAACCGTTCTAGAATTTTTTTTTTACCCATTCTGGAATGTCTCTGCTGCGCTAGTACCTTCTAGTCTTAAAGACATCCAAGCGAATGATTTTTACAGAGAAATCGAAACTGAAAACAATATAAAACATCTCCTCATGACACGTTCAATAAGAATTAAAAAACAAGTTGTTGAGAAACTTCTCTCTTTCTTCTCAGGGTTGTATTATACATATATTTGACCTTATACAAACCATGTAATGATGAGTTTAAAATTCAAAGACCCATTTTTTTTTTAAATATGGCATGAGTGATTGGTTCATCATGGGAAAAATATGATTTGTCGGATTATCACAAATTCAGTTGGTCATATTATGCTAAGCAACAATACCCCTTCTTTAAATGGCATTCTTTGTGAAGCTTGTGCGAAAGAAAAATTAATAGTAAATGATACGGACCTAAATGTTCGTACGTAATATTATGTGATGTATATGGATATTTGTGGTAAGTGGCCTCATTTCCTGAGGAGGGTGTACCTCCAGGAGATGGGCGAGCTGGATATTACCGTGGAGAAGTGGGTAAGTAGGTAGCGACCTGGAGTATGAGGATGAGTTCTCATATAGGGTCGCGACCTCTTATGATTGTGTTGTATGTCCTAGCTCGGTTGTGGGCCTAGTGAATGTTTGCTTTATGGGTTTAATAAGTGTATTGGATAAGGGCTTGGTGGGCTGTGAGGAGCTCAGGCCTGTCTTGGTAATTTAATAAGAGGTTTATTATTTATGGGAACTTATTATATAGGAGAAATCCTAATAATGAGGTGGTGGAAGAGTTGTGTTATCTATGGAATTCTGATTAAAGAAGGTAACCCTAGACAAGAGGGATTCCTCTCCTCTATAAAAGGGGGTGTTATCCTCTCATTAGATTGATCGTATTGCATTATTATTATAACGTATTGTCCAATCTTCCAATTTGAGTGTTGAATTTGCTTATTAACTTAGGCATCGGAGGGTCTTAATGGGCCTGACATCCGACCCGTTTAAGGCGTTGTTTTGCAGGACCATCCAGGTCGCTAAGGGATTCGCGGGAGGCTTGGTAGGTTGTTGTGACGTTCTCGAGTGACATTCAGGTCGCTGATCTCTATTTTGAGGTTAGTGTCCCCTATATTTGGTAGTTCAACTTTTTGGACCTATCAAATTGGCGCCATCTGTGGGAAAGAGGGACATCGAGTCCTTGAGCGAAAGACGTGAGAAAGTTCATAAACCAAACATGAAGGATAGCAACATATTACCCAAAACCCTACACTTTGATTCTAGGTTAGGTAAACTGAAAATGAAGAGAGTGGCGGGCGTTAACGAAGAAGAAACACGAAAAGGAGAACAGACACCTTCCCAGGTGGAACTGATAGTTCCTGATTTGAAGGACATGACGCCGTCCTCCCCGAAACATCGAGAGGGAAAAGAATGTGCAGAAGGCTTCGAAAAGGAGACACCAGAAGCAATGGCACAATAAACTATACATATAGGAGTAAACGAGCGGAGAGACGTACCCAAAGAAAAGCCCTATCAAACTCAAAAGTGATTTCTGGAGGGACTTATGGACTTTGTTCTTTTAGAAAAGCAGGAAGAATTGTGTAGGTACTTGGCTGGCGAGCTGAGTACTCAAAAAGGAAAGGGCGAGCAATTTAACATTGAACATGGGGAGAAGTCGGCAACCAAAAAAGCACAACAGAGTGAGAGGTCTCCATCTAGAAGATCTCCCCGTGAAAAAAGAGGTCGGAGCAAAAGAAAACATGAGGACACGGCTAGCTCTACTCCATCCATAGAACCTCATACCAGCAAGCGTAAAAAGAAAGGGGTAAAGGTGAAAAAGAGTTACTACAGACGTAGAGGACGTCAACAGAATAAACATACCAGCGAGAGTGGAACCTCGACCTCAAGTACAGATGTCGAGTCCCAGGACAAGACCCATAAAAGTCACAGGAAGAACGCAGAGGAGAAGGATGAGAATGAGGTCGGACCTGGAAATAAGGCTTGGAGAGATATGCAGGAAACCCTACTAAAGTTGCAAAAGCAAGTGGAGGGAGAGAAGCTCCAGGGAGATGAGGGACACCCCTTTTCAGAGGATGTATTGCAGGCTGTGGTACCCAAGGGATATAAGGACTTGGAATTTCAGTATCGGGGGACGACGGACCCAATCAAACATCTATAACTCTTTGAGAACGCGAGGATGCTGCACAACTATACGGATACTATGGCGTGTCGAGCCTTTGTATCCACCTTGAGGGGAATGGGCCAAAATTGGTTCTATCAGCTTCCACGTGGAAAAGTTACTGGGTATCAGGTGTTGCGAGTTGCTTTTTTGAAATAATTCTCCAGTGTGCGACAAAGCACCAAGACAGCACAGTCACTTTTACCATGGTGCAGCGACCTGATGAGAAGCTAAAACAATATGTCAATAGGTTTACTAGCGCCACGTTGGAGGTGCCCTCAGCTACTGATGAGATAAAGGCTGGAGCTTTACACCAAGGATTGAGGAGAGAAGACTTACGCAAGTCTTTGGTTAAAAAAGAAGCAAAAACGTATGATGATGTTTTGGCGAGATGTCATAAGTATGTGTAGGTAGAGGAGGCTGAGGAGGAACATCGGGCGCGTTTTGGTAGAGAGGTCGCAGAGACAGGAGACAATATGCCCAGAAGAGAATTGAGGAGAGAACCAAGAAGGATAGTACATGGGCTCTTGAGCCCGGGTTCTGTGATCAGCAAAATACCGGATGAGAGCATGCGAAATTGGAGAGAGGAAGATTTCACGCCATTGATTCATCCGCGAGCTAAGGTATTCACTATTATGGAACGCTTGGTGCCCAACGCTATAAAATGGCCGGAAGATTGCACGCCGATCCCTACCCATCCCAAGACTAGTTATGGGCATTCCACCGAGGGTTTCACGCATCTTAAGGAAGAGATGGAGAGACTTATAAAGGCAGGACATTTGAAGGAAGTAATTTATAGGGAAAAAGAGCAGGGAAGGCCGAAACAGCCTTTGCCTCCGCCGCCCCCAAGAAATATATCTCAAGATCAGGCCGCGAGACAGTTACAACAGAAAAATCAGGGACGTAATGATCCGCGAAGGAATAAGGGGAGAATAAATATGATTTCAGGTGGGCCGACCGATGGAGATTCAAATAAAGCCCGAAAAAGGCATACTAGGTTAGCTTGCTTCGGAGCACAGGAGGTCGCTAGTGTGAGCAGACGATCACAGGTGGAAGGGATGATCATCTCTTTTGGCCCTAGTGATCGACGCGGAATATGGGAGGATCACAATGATGCGTTAGTGATTGAAGCTGAAGTAGCGGGATATGATGTGGGTAGAATCTTTGTGGATAATGGGAGCTCGGTGAATATCATCTACACTGCTTGTCTCGAGCAGATGGACGTAGAGAAGAAGGTGCGGCCTGTGAGTACGCCCATATATGCTTTTAATGGGGCACAAGTAAATACTGAGGGAGAGCTTACACTGTCGGTAGTATTAGGAAAGGAGGGATTACAAGCGAAGAGAAACTTGAAGTTTTTGATAGTTCAGGGAAGATCAACCTATAACATTATACTGGGTCGACCTACCCTTAATATGTTACAGGCGGTAACATCAACTTATCACATGAGCATTAAATACCCGGTGGGCGACAAGGTGGGAGAGGTTATTTCCGAACAGCAGGTCGCAAGATCGTGCTATCAGTTGATGGTCAAAAGAGGATTAACGGAGAATAAGCGCGATAGAGATGATGATCCACCGAAAGGAATACTTAGTGCAAAAAAGATGAGGGAGCACGAAAATTCGGTTCATCCAAATGAAGAATTAATGGAAATATCGTTGGAAGAAGGTCGCCCAGAGTACACTATTAGGGTGGGACCTTAATACCTGAAGCGCTGAAGAATGAATTAGTGAGTTTGTTGAGGGAGTTTCGAGATATTTTTGCCTTTGGAGATGGAGAGCTAATGGGAGTGTCTCCTGAGGTCGCGCAACACCACTTGAATGATGATCCGGAAGCGAGGTCGGTCAAGCAAAAAAGAAGGCACTTTGGACCCGAGCTGGATAGAGTGATCGAAGAGGAGGTGCGAAAATTGTTGAAAGTGGGTCATATTAGGGAGATCCAGTTCCCTGAGTATTTATCTAATGTCGTAATGGTACCAAAGCCGGCACAAAAATGGAAGATGTGTGTGGATTTCCGTGACCTTTATAAAGCCTGTCCCAAAGATCATTATCCTTTACCACGCATCGACCAGCTAGTGGACTCGACATCAGGGTGCGAGCTGTTGAGTATGATGGATGCCTCACAGGGGTATCACCAAATACACCTAGCAAAGGAGGATCAGCCCAAAGTAAGTTTTGTCACGTCTACTGGGACGTATTGTTTTGTGTCTATGTCGTTTGGCCTGAAAAATGCAGGTGCAACTTATCAGAGGCTGGTGGATCGGATGTTTAAGGACCTGCTAGGGTCCACCATGGAAGTATATATTGATGATATGCTGGTCAAAAGTAAAGAGGCAGGATCTCATGTGGAGGATTTGAGAAAGACGTTTGATATTCTGAGACAGTATGGGATGAAGCTTAATCCCAAGAAATGTGTGTTTGGGGTGAGGTCCGAAAAGTTTTTGGGGTATATGGTCACTGAAAGAGGAATTGAGGTTTATCCAGAAAAAGTACGAGCTGTTATAGAGATGCCGCATCCCCGCACAGTGAGGGATGTCCAGGTACTTACGGGGCGGATTGCTGGCCTTAGTCGTTTTATCTCCAGGTATGCGGAGAGAGGTGTTCCGTTTTTCAGAGCACTCCGAAGGGATCTAAGTTTGAGTGGACGAAAGAAGCTGTAGATGAGTTTGATGATATAAAGAGGTACTTGTCCGAGATACCGTTGTTGACTAAGCCCATGCCCGGAGAGGATCTGATTTTGTACATATCGGTGGGAGAGGTCGCCGTGAGTTCGGTATTGATCAGAGAAGAGACGGGTGTGCAGAAACCTATTTATTATATTAGTAGGATGCTATGAGGAGCTGAGTTGAAATATTCCGAGCTCGAGAAAGGGGGCTTTGCGCTAATATGTACTGCTAGGAAACTAAGGCCGTATTTTTTGAGTCATAAAGTGAAGGTACGCACCAATTTGGCCCTTAAGAAAGTTTTAGGTAATCCAAGTGTGTCTGGAAGGCTGGTGAAGTGGGCTGTGGAGCTGAGTGAGTACGACGTAGTGTATGAACCAAGGGTAGCCATTAAAGTACAGGTACTAGCCGATTTTTTACAGGAGATGGCACGCCCAGCTAGTGCGAGCGAGGAAGTAAAGCCGTGGACGTTGTATACTGATGGCTCAACTATGGTGTCGGGAGCCAGATCGGGTATTGTATTAACCCATCCGGAGGGGGAGAATTTGGAGTTTGCGATTAAATTAGGGTATAAGGCATCCAATAATGAGGCCGAATACGAATCTGTGTTGCAGGGCATCAAGATGGCACACGACCTGGGCATACAAAAGTTATGGGCATACACGGACTCTTAATTGATAGCTTGTCAGTTTGGTGGTTCCTTTGAGGCCAAAGAAGAACGGATGGCAGCATACTTGAGTAAGTTACGGGGGGAAGCAGTGCGTTTTGAGGAATTTAAACTAGAGCATTTGCCGCGAGCTGAGAATGTTCAGGCGGACCAACTCGCTCGGATAGCAGGAGCGTTGGGGACTTGCAATACTCGAAAAGTCACACTAATGGAATTATGCCGTAGTAGTATAGAAGAGGGGAAAGAAGTTATGGAAATTGAAGAGAAGGATGATTGGCGTACACCTGTATGGGATGTTCTTGTCAAAGCAAGGGAAGGCGTAGAGAGGTTAACAACGAAGGAGACTAGAACAGCAGCCTGTTTTTGTGTGATACATGAAGATTTGTATAAAAGGTCGCGTTTTGGACCATTCCTGAAGTGCTTGACTGTGGAACAGGGGTTGGAAGTACTAAAAGAGATACTTGAGGGATATTGTGGTGACCATGCGAAGGGAAAAGCTTTAGTAGGCATAACGTTGCGGGCTGGTTTCTTTTGGCCAGGAATGAAGAATATGGCTAGCGAGCTAGTGAGGACATGTAAAAGTGTCAAATGCATGCCCCTATTATTCATATACCAGCTGAAGAGATGACGAAGATGAGTTCGCCGTGCCCGTTTGCGCAGTGGGGGATTGATATTGTGGGTCCTTTTCCAAAAACCCCGAGTAATAAGGAGTATGTGGTGGTAGCTGTTGATTACTTTACAAAATGGGTGGAAGCCGAGGCTGTTACTGGGATCAGCGAGCAGCATATGATGGATTTTATTTTTAATAATATATTTTGCAGGTATGGAGTACCGCGAGTGTTGGTATCAGATAACGGAACCCAATTTAATGGGAGGAAGATTCGGAACTGGTGCAAAGAGATAGGGATGAGGCAGCGATTTGCTTCGGTGGCACATCCACAAATGAATGGGCAGGTCGAAGTTACTAAGTGCATAATTGTGCAGGGACTTAAGTTGCAGCTGGAAAAATCAGGGGGACTTTGGGAAGAAGAGCTCGCTTCAGTCCTTTGGGCCTATCGAACAACCCCAAGAAATTCCACGGGAGAATCACCGTTCAGTTTGGTTTATGGGATGGATGCGGTTATTCCAGCGGAAATAGTGGGTGGTTCGCAGCACTTGGCAAATTTCGATGCAGAGGAAAATGAAAGATTAGCTCATGGAGAAATTGAGACAATTGAGGAAATACGAGATAAGGCAGCAACTCGCGTAGAGCATTATAAACAGCGAATACAGGTCGCTTTCAACAAGCGGGTCAGACATCGCCGGTTCCAGTTGGGCGATCTAGTTTGGAAGCGAGCTGATGCGCTGCATATGGTCAAGAAGTTGGAGCCAAATTGGGTTGGGCCGTTCAAAGTGGTGAAGGTGTTGCAGGGGGGAGCTTATATTCTAGAGAATACAAGGGGGGAAATTCTGCCCAAGAGCTGGAACATATGCCATTTGAAGAAGTATTATGCTTGAAGGGCGATGGAGATGTGTGCGGGCTGACGCTTCTTGTAGGTCGGCGATCCGGGGAGAGGGTAATTCTGTTTGGAGGGCATCTCTCCCACAAGTGGATGTTTGTGTTGGTGTGTGTAGGCTGGCACTTCCATGAGGTCGGCGGGCTGACGCTTCCATGAGGTCAGTGGGCTGACGCTTCCATGAGGTCAGCGGGCTGATGCTTCCATGAGGTCAGCGGGCTGGCGCTTCCATAAGGTCGGTGGGTGTTTTGCATGTAATTATTGTGTTTTTCCTTGTGTCTTTAGTTAGAGTTTAGCGTCGTTTCTAGTAGTTTTGAGTCATTTTTCATTAGGTTTTAGGTCTTTTTCTTGTTCATTATCTTTTTGGCTTTAAGTGTACTAAGTGTGAGGTGTTTGTGCTATTTTTGGGTTTTTAAGTTTGAATTCTTGTTTTGTAGGTGGCTAAAAGGGATTATATTCGCTCGATGGATGTCTCAGTTGTCGTAATATAAGCATAACTCCAGAACCACTTGTGACATTTGCCTCCACATTATACCATTGGAAAGCTTAGAGAATTTTCTAAAACGTTTGTGTTTACAACAATTCCAAATTTCGAGTGTAAAAATGGTAAAAATCAGCTTTAAGTGGAGACAGTTCGTCATCGCCTCGTTTGTGGCAGGTTTTGGTGCGGAACCCATAACTCTCGGAAGAAAACTCCAAATGACACAATTCAAAATCCAGATGATAGAAAAGAAAAAGGGCTACATTTTATATGAAGAATAATTGGATAATTCCGAAGTTTTGGCAGTCGATCGACTGGGTTTCTGTCGAATCGACTGCCTGGCAGAGAGTTGGCTGTTCGGGACTGGGCAGTCGATCGACTGCTTTGTCAGTCGATCGACTGAGACGATGGGAGTTCGGCCATTTTGAGCATTTCTGGACATTTTTGACCCTACAAACAACTATATAAAGCCTACACCTTGCACATTTGAAAGATAACTCCCCTCCCAACCCAAGCTAGGGTTTGGGATCAAATTTCTCTCAATCTCTTGGATAATCTTCTTCTTAGGTTTTAGATTTAATTTCAAGATTTGATGTAATTTTCTTTTCTATATTAGATTTTATTTCAAGCACCTCCTTGGGTTTGTAAGCCTAGGAAGAATCCAAATACTCCTTTGAATTGTTACTTTGATGCAATTACATTCAAGCTTTGTTTCATTTCTTAATTCAAGTAAGTTTCCCTTCAATTTCATGTTTTATGCTTTAATTCCATGTTTGTTCTTCATTTTCATGCTTTGTTCTTCATTTTATGCTTTTTGTCTTAGCACCTTAAATTCATGATGAAACTTGTGAATTGGCTATGGAATCTAGATGAGTGACACATTTAGATCATAGATCGGCCCTTGGATCGTCTTGATTTTGAGATTTTTCTATGCTTTATTTGCAATTTTATTTTTATGCTTTGTTTCATGCTTAATCCTAGATCTAGGCTTTGTTTCTTGTTATTTTTCTTAAAGTTTCAAACTTTCTTGCTAATTTCCATTACTCTTTACATCTATGCTTTCGATTTTTGTTAATTTGCTTTATTTAGGATTTTATGCATAGTTGTACCTTGTGCATGCATGATTGTACTTGGTGAAATATTGTATTTTCTTGCTTATTTTCATTATTGCTTTGCATTTCTATTTGAGGCACACGACGAGGCATCCGACCAACTTGCACTTTCAATTCCTAGGATAGTTAGCTATTTTAATTGCTTTATTTTCATTTTCCTTTTATTTTCCAAGCTTGAAACACATTGAAACCTTCAATCGAATCGAATTCCGATAATACCGAGCCATGAACCCGATGATATATTCATCACCACTAAAACTATGAAAATAGTGGGCTGACGCTTCTATGAGGTCGGCGAGGAATTGACGCTTCCATGAGGTCGGTGGTCTGACACTTCCATGAGGTCAGTGGGCTGGCGCTTCCATGAGGTCGGTGGGTTGACGCTTCTATGAGGTCGGTGGGCTGACGCTTCTATGAGGTCGGCGAGGAATTGACGCTTCCATGAGGTCGGTGGGCTGACGCTTCCATGAGGTCGGCAGTGGGCTGATGCTTCCATGAGGTCGGCGGTGAATTAACGCTTCCATGAGGTCGGTGGTGAATTGACGCTTCCATAAGGTCGGTAAGGAACTGGCGCTTCCATGAGGTCAGCGATAGGATTGAGAGATTGGTGATTCAAGGAGAGGGTAATTCTTTTTGGAGGGCAGTTCTCCCGATATAGAGACTGTTGTTTTTAGTAATAAAAGATTGTTTGAACTTATAATGAAGATAATTATGTTGAGAAGATTGATTCTTGTGTGGTAGGCTTTTCTCCCATAAGAGGTTTAAGTTCTGGAAACTGAATAATAAAGTTTGGCGAGCTATGTTGTTCTTTATGATTGAGTAGTTGTGATGTCTTTGTGAGTTATTTTCTTCTTGTGATGGATTAACTGTGGTGTTTCAGGTCTCGATTTTATTTTTCTGGTTATGTGTTAAAATTTATATGAGGTGATGCGTGATTATTTTTGTTTTACTTTGGTTAAAGAGTCTGTGATCCAGGCAGAAGGATCGGTTGCTTGCATATCTGTGCGACCTATTAGCTTGTGGTTGGATGTTCTGAGATTTTTTATTGCAGGGTTGTGTATTGATATTTATAGAGCTAGATAGATAATAAACGTAGAATATAATAATGGAAGGAATACATTGTTTATACAAATTCTGAGCAGAAGATAGATAAAAGTTTCAAGCAGTTTTTTTAGCAGTAGAGGTCGCAGCAGAGGGGTTTGTGGCGATGGGCTCAGGGAGTTTTGGGAGCAGCTCGTCCAGTGGCGTTTCTAACTCAGCATGTAGGCCGGTGGATATAACAGCTCGGCTCTGGCACGATAGCCACCACTTTGCATCAATCGGCTGCTGCCAGTCGCCCTTGAAACAGCTGAAAGGAGTCATCTTGTCAATGAAGGCTTTGGCATCAGGAGCATATGGGACTTTCATAGCCGCGACCTCCTCTTTGATCATATCAACAGTCTTGATCACCCACTCCTGAGCGTCGGCTGCCATTGTGCCGAAGTAAATGGAGGACTTTTCATAGGCCTCCACTATCTCTCTTCGGTACGTATCGATGAAGTGGCGGCCTGCTACGCTTGTAAGGAAAGTCCATCGACCCTCAACAATGCCCTGCTCCCGAGCTATTCGATTTTGTTCTTGCAGCTTTTGGATTTGTAGTTAGTGTTCTTCGTTCTGTTTCAGTGCGTTGTCAAGCTCGCCTGCCTTCTTCTGTGCATCTTTGAGCTCATTGCTGGCACGCTCACCTCATCTTTCAAAATGTTCACCTGACTCTTCATGATCGCTATTTCCTCTTTGCGAGCCTTCAGTAGCTTGTACGAGCCGTATAACTCTCCCTGGGTTAGAGATAGCTGCCCCGTTTGTTGCTCTGTTTGGACTGTTAGCTTGTCGATTGTTTTCTGAAGCTCGCTTTCCGCTGAACGGGCTGCTAATTCATCAGAGAGTTTGAAGAACAAGGGTTTCAGCTGCATCAAAGAATTTTGTGAGTATATATAAATGGAGTGAGGAAAATAATGCGATTCATCTACCTGGTTGAGTGCGCGCTCGTTGAGAAGAGTCAGAATATCTTTGGCATTGTCGCACTTTGCCAATATCTTGCTTAGGTCGGGTGAGCTGGTGGAGGTAGTAACCAAGCCCTTATGAAGGCGACGACGCTTTGGTTCTGGGGGGCTCGGGCTCCTAGTCGCTGGGCTCTCGGTTGCTGGATTCGCTGGCGCAGGATGAAGAGGTCATTTTCCTTTAGTGGATCTCCTGGATAGCTGAATCTCCTCTTCCTCATCGGTGGCCACCCCGAAGGCTTGCTGCGACACTTCATCTACGTTGATAGGAGGGGGTACGGGTTGAGCTGCGGGCTGTGGAGTGGCTGGTTTCTTAGCTTCATCTGAGCGAGCTGTGGCACAGTTGTTGATAAAGGCCACTACAGTAGATAAGGAGGGTGTTAATATTCAGTTTTTACAGTATGGATATGATGTAATTTTATGACCTATAAGACCTACCAAAATCTGATTCGGTAATGGCGAGTTCTGGTTCGACTGGGCGGGAGTCAATACCCACGTAACGGAAAATGTCAGATCGACTGGTAAGATGCACCACATCGAAAGGGCGTTTGCTCCATTCCGCGAGCTGATCAGAGTATTTTTTATACAAACGAGGGCTTTCTTTGGAGGTAGGTGGTTTGTATTGTTTGGGGGTACGATTCTGTAGATCGGTTATGAAGGGCCAACTTTCCGTATTATGGATAAAGAAGAAGTTTTTCTTCCACTTGGGAACTTTGTTTGGAGGATTTATCAGAAAGCGAGCTAGTCCCGAGCGAGAGAAGAGATAGAAAGAGTTCTGTTGGTATTTTATTTGGAAGCAAAAGTGGAAAAAGCCTGGGTCAGGCTGGGTGTTGTAAAATTTACATAATAAGAGGTATCCAGCTAGGTACTTCATAGAGTTGGGAGTTAGTTGTAAGGGGGAAATGTTGTACAAGTTGGAGATTTCAATGTAAAAGGGATGAGCTGGGAACCTAAACTCTGCTACAAGTAATGTGTCAAAAAGGGTGATGTGGTTAGAAGGAGGTCGCAAAGGGTCTACGTGCGGGCTGTCAGGTAGGACCATTTTAGCGGTCTTTGGAAGATTGAGGATTCGCTTGAACTTCTCCATTTTCTTTAGGTTGGGGAGTAGCCAGTAGTTGTGTTTAATTTCTTTGGTCGTACGGGATGAGGAAGGTAGGTCGTTAATAGTGAGGGAGTGAGCTATAGTCACCGGATTTGCCCTAAAGTGCTCGCAAGGTGTTGGATTGTTTGGTTTTGGTAAAGGCATACCCTCTGGAATGTGTGCAAGGGGTAGAGGAGTAGTGGAAGGGTCTTCGGGTATACTATCTATCAAAGCTTGGGCCTTGGTGTGGATCCTGGTTTGGGTTTCTAGCTCCGACTAGGCGATGTCACCCTCGGGTTCGTCGCGAAGGCCGGAGGAGGGTACGAGGAGTTGGGTTGGTCTTTTTTCAAGTATAAATGGATTTTCGCTGGGGTTTGAGTCAGGGGAAAGATTTGAGTTTGGGGAATTAGAGGTAGAAGACGCTGATTTTGTCATAAATTTAAAATATAGGGGAAGGGGAACAACTCAAATTCATAACAGTTCAGCATATGTATTATATTTATAAATGCAATTATAATGTTAGTAGGAATTTGAGGACTTACACATCTTTGGAAGTGCTGTAGGTCGGTGTGGAGTGATGAGTTGTGGGAGAATCCTGAGAATTTTTGTTAAGTTGTCGAGCTTTGTTGCAGAGCGTAAATGACGATTTTCTGGGTGTATTTTGTGAAAAGGAAGTGAGTGGGGAAAATGAAGGGTCTTTTTGTTGGGCGGCGAGAAAGGTCGATGGGACAGGTAGGAGCGGAAAAGACAATAGGGTTTCGGGGAATGCTTTGGGCCTTTAGTTTTTTGGCCCACTGGGCTTATTATAGTAACGAGAATGTAATCTGAAGACACGTGTCCGGCAGGGTGGCAGACTGCATTTAATGAGGCTTAATTGGGAGTAGACATGTAAAAGAAGGCGTGCCTTGACCTTTTGGATTATTTATAATTGCAATTTTGGAATTATTGGGAGTGAATTTAATTTTAGGTCGTGGAAGGGGCTTTGTAATTTCAGGTCGTCAGATATGGGTTTGGGGACTCAGCTTGGGGACTCGCAATTATGTCTTCTTATAGGATGAACGAGTTCAGCGAGTTGGTATGTTTGAAGAACACAGGTATGCTTGGTAATTTATAGTGAGATATTGGTATTGTAGCTCGATTTATCGGGTTATGTGATCCCGATATATGGTTTGGTAAAGGGGAATGGTGATTTACTTATGTGTTCTCGTTGTATTGTTGTTCTTAAGTGGTTGAGCTCTTTTGATTTTGTTTTTTTACATGTCCTACTTGATTTTGTACCTCAATCAATTAGAACATGGGGGACTAGCTGATACGGACCTAAATGTTCGTACGTAATATTATGTGATGTATATGGATATTTGTGGTAAGTGACCTCATTTCCTGAGGAGGGTGTACCTCCAGGAGATGGGCGAGCTGGATATTACCGTGGAGAAGTGGGTAAGTAGGTAGCGACCTGGAGTATGAGGATGAGTTCTCATATAGGGTCGCGATCTCTTATGATTGTGTTGTATGTCCTAGCTCGGTTATGGGCCTAGTGAATGTTTGCTTTATGGGTTTAATAAGTGTATTGGATAAGGGCTTGGTGGGCTGTGAGGGGCTCATGCCTGTCTTGGTAATTTAATAAGAGGTTTATTATTTATGAGAACTTATTATATAGGAGAAATCCTAATAATGAGGCGGTGGAAGAGTTGTGTTATTTATGGAATTCTGATTAAAGAAGGTAACCCTAGATAAGAGGGATTCCTCGCCTCTATAAAAGGGGGTGTTTTCCTCTCATTTGATTGATCGTATTGCATTATTATTATTACGTATTGTCCAATCTTCCAATTTGAGTGTTGAGAGTGTTGAATTTGCTTATTAACTTAGGCATCAGAGGGTTTTAAGGGGCCTGACATCCAACCCGTTTAAGGCGTTGTTTTGCAAGACCATACAGGTCGCTAAGGGATTCGCGGGAGGCTTGGTAGGTTGATGTGACGTTCTCGAGTGACATTCAGGTCGCTGATCTCTATTTTGAGGTTAGTGCCCCCTATATTTGGTAGTTCAACTTTTTGGACCTATCAGTAAAGTTAGGATAGAATCTCTGGTGTTCCTTCAAAGGATTCAAAGAGATAAATGTTGACCAATCCATCCTATATCATGACCATTTCAATATTTCATGGTCTTGATAGATACTTCCACTCGATGGACTCACGTGCTTATTATCCACTCGAAATCAGACTTTTGTAAAATTAATTGCTAAAATCATTGAACTTAAAGCTCAATTTCCTGACTATCAAATTAAGTCTATAAATGGGTGTTCATCTGAAATAGAAAAAAAAATAATGATGTGGTGAGACATAAAACAAGATTAGTTGCTCAAGGTTTTCACAAAGACCCGATATTGATTTTGATCAAACATATTCTCCTGTTATGAATGGTATAGCCGTCTAAGTGAATTCCTCCTAAATAGGGAATATATGAATAAAGATGCATATCCATTTATAAAACAAAAAAGAAAAATTGAGTGGGTTTTGCATTATTTCAGTTTATGTTAATGATATAAATATTATTGGAACACATAAGGAAATTGAGGAAGTTGGCTCATGCTTAAAGACAGAGTTTTGAATGAAAGACTTGGGTAAAACCAAGTATTGTCTGAGTAATGAGAATGTTAAAGGGGGTTTGACGAAGCACATAACCCCTAAATTCTTTTTGTTGGGGATTTGGATATTTGGAAGGTTATTTTTGGTAACTTTGGTCCATTATTCCAAATGTGGTAAGTTCGTTATTTTCGAAAACGAGCTTCATATTATTAATCTACGTTGTGAGTAGATGAACGTGGTATATTTACTTTCACAAATCCATGTTGGGATGAGTGAGTAATCAATGTTCAAAGTTGGACATTTAATAAGTAAATATGGAAGTTGAAAAGGGAGTGGGATTTCCATTTGGTATATGGAAAGTCCCACATAGGAAGGAGACCCGTTTAAGAAAGGCTTTATTAAATGAAGTGAAATGGGGATTGGTTACAAGTTGAGTGGGGTGGGGAACCCCCCACACGCGCGCCACCACCCGCCCGCCCGGCCGGCTCGGCTCGGGCTCGGGCTCGAAGATTGGAATATTCTGGAACTGGTCCAAAACTAAAGCCCAGGCCCAGCTAGACTATAGAACCACGAACCACGAACCACAAACCACATGCGCGAAAAATCGCGAGTATGGGCGCGGAACGCGAGCCACGAGCCGGCCGACCAGGCCTCGGGCCTCGGGCC
>BMAC01001276.1:99876-122926 GCA_014905375.1 Phtheirospermum japonicum | reverse complement strand
GGTCACGGGCTCGTAAGCAGGTAACCAATAGACGTTATTTGTCAAAGGCGTTAACTCTTTTTTTTTTTATTTATTACATCTTGGATTTTGTATGTATGTATGCTTGTTTTAAGATTGGACAGATCACTTATGAATGTTTTACAAGAGTTTGTTCTTAATTATGGTGCTATAATAATGTCTCATGTGTTGAAGTGCTTGTTTGTTGCATGTATACCTATTAGGTATGATTTTATCCATTGATTCTTTATATATGTATATATTCGAAGTGTTAAACGTGTTGCATATATTTTTGGGAGGTGTCAACTGTAATAAACCGCACGCACGAAATTTGTTAAAATGTAAATTTGGAGTAATTTGTATTATGCTTGAGATCATTAAAACAAAAGAATTTTATTTTCACTGGTGAATTTTCATATGGTGTTGATGAAAAGTTTGTTTTAGTGTAGATGGTATATTAACTTTTTTACTTTTTCAGGCATACACTATGGAGTTGGAAAGCCGAGGTTGCGAAACTGAAGGAGGAAAATGAATTATTGCAGAAGAAACAGGTGTATATATAATTCCACATTATTATTTTTCGTTTTTTTCTTTGTTATGACACACTTTTCTGGTTTTCATGGACTCTGTAGGCTGAAATGCTGGAAATGCAAAAGAATCAGGTATCTAGTTGTTGGTGTCATTTTATTTATTTATGTAATGACTTTTGAAACTGGAGTTTGCCAATGGTCTGGGCCGGGCCAGTACAAGATTTTGGGCTAGATTTTCTTTGGCCACTATTTTGGAGCCCGAGTCTGGGCCCATAAAAACTAGTTAAAAATGTGCCGCCAAAAAAAGCCCGGTCCCTCTTGGGCCTGAAAATGACGACCCAGTCCGGGCTTTTTTTTGGCAGCTCTAGCCGCATTATTGTCATAGTCCATTCTTGATGTTGTCTGCAGGTTCTGGAGATGATGAAGCAGCAAAATGGTAATAAAAGACGATGCTTGAGAAGGACGCAGACGGGTCCGTGGTAAAAATGGCGTTTAGAGACTGTAAATGCTTGTGTAGGGACAATGTTTGCCTTGTAGATCAACAGACAATTGGATGACTATAGTGCTTTAATTTTACGTACAATGTTCGTCCCATGATTCTTGTTTTCGACCTTTTAGCCCCTGATAGAAGTGTAGCTATACATTTTGATTCAAGTGATCGCCTTTCTGAGCACAATAAGACTATTTGAAGCATAAAATACAGACAAATTAGGTATTGGTTCAGTACAATATACTTGTACAACGCGTATTCGTTCTTCAGTCAGTATCGCTCGTTTCCACTTGTGGATTTTTTTTTTTTTTTTAATTTTATTTTCTCGCAAATAAAAAGAAAGAGTAGGTAAATCACACTATCCTTGGTGCACACTAATCACGCAGTAGGTAAGCCGGGCTCGACCAAGCTCTAGCTTTCTTCTGTTTTAGTTTGCCTAGTGCTTTTGTAAAGTAATCACCTAACAAGGCAAGGCAGGTTTTAGGAATACCATTTTGGGAGTAGAAGCTGATATAACCTGTGTGTCATTTTGTCATTTATATTGTCGAGTGCTGAAAATTATATTAAATTATTTAATTTTTGTGTAAATAAAAAAAAACAAGAAGACAAGACAAGATAGGAGAGAAGGTGTTCTTGTGCGTTTTTTCATTCATTCATTTGCATGTATTTATACAAGAAGTACGAAAGGTTGTAACATTCAATGACCTTCAATGTTAACGTTATATTGATGGCAAAACTTGTTTAGTAATGTCTAAATTAATTATGTATTTACAACACTTCCTCTTGGACATTACTCGATTCTTTATTAGAAGTCTTTAATTAGGAATAATACCTCTGAGAAAAAACTTAGTTAAGCAAAAAAAAAAAAAGAAAAAAAGGACATGATGTTTATGTCTAATGTGTTGCCACTAGTTTGCCTCGTTAAAAACTTTTAACTATGAAAATCATGTGGGAAAAAATATAGTTAAGGAAAAAGGAGTACAACCGTTGTTCGGGACCTAATCTTTCTTTAGGATTATTTTGAAGTTGACGAAGCCTATGCATTCCAATACCATTATATATTAGAAAAATATATGTAGGGGAGAGATTTAGTAAACAAATCTGCAGTATTTCAGTGGAGCGCACCTTCTGTATAATAATCTCACCTCTCTTCTACAGCTCATGCGGATAAAAGTATTGGGTAACTTCAATAAAATCACGGAATAACAGCAGGGATAATTCGAATTAATAGAGAAAAACAAATAGCAAGAACAGAAAATTAAATCAAATTGAACCGTCGAGGCGAGCGAACTCTCTCCTTAAGATTCTTATTGCCCCGAACTACGTGCTCGCGGTTGAACAGCAATGAACCTCCCAAGATACAACGACGAACGGAGCTGGACGGAGCAGTCGAACCAGCACCCTGGCGAACGAGAACTGGGCAGACAACTGAGCAAGATCCTAATTGCAAACTATATGATGCGTGAGGCAAGTAGGATGATTATGAGATGCTTTATGATTTTCGGATGCAGAAATACACTGCAGGAGGGGGGTATTTATAGTTGCAAAAGGATCACAAAAAAAAAATCCACAAGTGGAAACGAGCGATACTGACTGAAGAACGAATACGCGTTGTACAAGTATATTGTACTGAACCAATACCTAATTTGTCTGTATTTTATGCTTCAAATAGTCTTATTGTGCTCAGAAAGGCGATCACTTGAATCAAAATGTATAGCTACACTTCTATCAGGGGCTAAAAGGTCGAAAACAAGAATCATGGGACGAACATTGTACGTAAAATTAAAGCACTATAGTCATCCAATTGTCTGTTGATCTACAAGGCAAACATTGTCCCTACACAAGCATTTACAGTCTCTAAACGCCATTTTTACCACGGACCCGTCTGCGTCCTTCTCAAGCATCGTCTTTTATTACCATTTTGCTGCTTCATCATCTCCAGAACCTGCAGACAACATCAAGAATGGACTATGACAATAATGCGGCTAGAGCTGCCAAAAAAAAGCCCGGACTGGGTCGTCATTTTCAGGCCCAAGAGGGACCGGGCTTTTTTGGCGGCACATTTTTAACTAGTTTTTATGGGCCCAGACTCGGGCTCCAAAATAGTGGCCCAAAGAAAATCTAGCCCAAAATCTTGTACTGGCCCGGCCCAGACCATTGGCAACTCCAGTTTCAAAAGTCATTACATAAATAAATAAAATGACACCAACAACTAGATACCTGATTCTTTTGCATTTCCAGCATTTCAGCCTACAGAGTCCATGAAAACCAGAAAAGTGTGTCATAACAAAGAAAAAAACGAAAAATAATAATGTGGAATTATATATACACCTGTTTCTTCTGCAATAATTCATTTTCCTCCTTCAGTTTCGCAACCTCGGCTTCCAACTCCATAGTGTATGCCTGAAAAAGTAAAAAAGTTAATATACCATCTACACTAAAACAAACTTTTCATCAACACCATATGAAAATTCACCAGTGAAAATAAAATTCTTTTGTTTTAATGATCTCAAGCATAATACAAATTACTCCAAATTTACATTTTAACAAATTTCGTGCGTGCGGTTTATTACAGTTGACACCTCCCAAAAATATATGCAACACGTTTACACTTCGAATTATACATATATAAAGAATCAATGGATAAAATCATACCTAATAGGTATACATGCAACAAACAAGCACTTCAACACATGAGACATTATTATAGCACCATAATTAAGAACAAACTCTTGTAAAACATTCATAAGTGATCTGTCCAATCTTAAACAAGCATACATACATACAAAATCCAAGATGTAATAAATAAATAAAAAAAAGAGTTAACGCTTTGACAAATAACGTCTATTGGTTACCTGCTTACGAGCCCGTGACCTGGCAGCCGACTCTCTATTCTTAATCATCCTCTTCTGCCGCCTCTCCACAACTTTCTCCAAAGCCGCGCTTTTCCGACCCCTCAAACCACCGCCATTGTTAAACACAAATGGCACCGGCGAAACTGACGACGTGTCCCCATTACTCCTCGTCAGACCGTCTGACGAAACTGCCGGAGACCCCACAGTAACACTTACACGGGGATCCGACATCCCGTTCCCTCCCAAACCAACCATCACGTTTTGAACCATCGCATCGTTCATCGCAGTATCCGATATCCCAATAATCCCACCTCTAATCCCACCAGGATTACCCAACTGATTATTATTATTACTCGGATACGCCAACACAGGCTGTTGTTTAGGAAGAAGCTGCTGCTGCTGTGCAGTGGATTGTGCCCCGTTTACATTCAACGGTAGATTACTATTATCGGCGATCCTACCCGGATAACCGAAACCCGACCCGAACCCATTTACAAACAAATCGACGTTTTTAGTCCTCTGAGCCAATTGAGTCTCTTCCTTTACAACCCCGGCTTTGACCAAGAACTCCTCGAGCGTGACCTCGCCTAACGTCGGTTGCCTTTGCTGCGGCTGCACCACACCGAACCCTCCCGTGGCGCCACACGCTGGATCATTTTCACTGTACACCTTCGCCATGTCACGCCACACCTCTTCGACGGTTTTCTGACTCAGCGTCCGAGGGAGAGTCAACGAGCCCTGTCGCTGCAAATCTTGACCACCGCCGTTATTAATATTATTATTACTATTATTAACGCTACTAGTTGATCCGATGTTCTGATTTTCCTCGGCGCTCCATATGTTTTTTAGCAGCTCATCCATGTTCATCGACCCGAAATCCTTCCCGATCCCACCGATCGTGTTTTGGAACTCGTCGAAGGTCAACGAGTAGACTGAGGACTGGCGGGCCAGGGGAAAATTACCTGAGGGCCTGCTGCCTCCGGCCTCCGGCGGCATGTCGGTTCCGAAATTCTTGAAGTTTAAATTATTACTCCCCATTTTAAGTTGAAACAATTATGGATTGATGTTCCTTAAAGCCCCTATCTCTAGAAATAATACCTCATATGCATCTGTTAGTATTCATAAATGTTCAGATTAGATACAAACAATCTATATATTTTTTAAAATAAACAAAATAATATCAGATTAACATAAACCTAATCATGAACCATAAAGCTCCAAATTAAAAAAAAAAATAAAAAGGAAAAACAAACATATGAAGTCCCATTTTTGAGTTTGTTATCAAGATTTTTCAATTTTCAGCATATCCCCTTTCACAACACAAAAAGCTACACGCCCAATAATTTAAACAGCCACACAAGTACTTACTATGAAACTATATGCAAAATCAAGTGAAGATTATAAACCAACTGAATTTTCAATCAGCCACCTAAAATTCAAACCAATGAAGGAAAAAAAAGAAACTCACATTCGGATTAGGAAGCAAACAATAATGAGGTCACATGAAATATCTGAAAGTGATCAAAGCATAAGGATGATTCTCCACAAAAAGTGAAAACAACTAACAGCTAAAGAAAAATTTCAAGAGACTAACAAAGAAAAGGAAAAAAGAAGAAGAAGCTCCCCTCATAGACTCATCGTGTAAAAATCAGATATTGGCAAACAAAAGTCTTATTAATTAAGCAGATAAGTACAAAGTGAAGACAAACACAGAAAAAAGAGAGAAAATGAAATAAATACAGACCAGACATTCTTTAAATCAAAAAAAGAAATTAAAATAAAATAGTGGAAAACAAATTTACCTTTTTTTCTTTATCTGGGGTGTCAATTCTCTTAGGCCTGCTAGAAAAAGTAGAAATTTTCTATTGGGATCTTGCCATGTGTCTCGCTATGGGCTTATCAAACGGAGACTGGGATCAGGGATTATATATGTAATAAAAATAATGGGAGGAGGGACCCATTTGGATGAAGCGTGGACCAATAATGATGAAGTAGGAGGGCTAGGTGCGACATTGGGCCTCTATAGTGAGAGAGAAGATAAGGTAGGTTGATCTAGGCCGTACACGTAGTGGGCAAGCAACGGTGGGGATGTGGGTCAAATACTGCTTTTGTCGTATTATGGAATGGGTAATGACGTGGCGGCGTGGATGAAGTGGGGAACTCCCTGTTCCTGGATATTATTATTAATTGATTGTTCGTTTTTAGTTTCATTGCAATTTTGGAAATGTTAAATAAGAGTAACATTGTTTTAGTGTGTCAGTTAAGAAACAACATTTTTGAAGGTAATCATCTTCAGATAATGTTTCTTTAATTGTTTGTTATGTGGAGGAGTGTGAGATGTGAGGTGAATTTCGTAAAACATAACCTCAGATCTAAAGCGTGTAGTTTAGCAATGAAGTAGAACTAGTGTAGACACCCGCGTGTTACGCGGGCAGAGTGAAATAGTACTTAATAAACGAAATAGAAAACATAAAAATTATAAAAAGTGGAAATAGAAATGTTCTTACATACAAAAAAAAAAAAATTACTTGAGGTTCTGGAAGATTTCTTTGTAAACAACATTTGTTGTCTTACTAACAATGTTACCATCGTCGTCGCAGCATAAAATTTTTAATCCACTACGACTCTTGACCCGAGAGATGGCGACATAGAGCTGGTCATGGCTAAAATCAGGTCTTGGTAAGTATAAACCAACATTGGATAGAGTTTGACCTTGACTCTTGTTAATAGTTATTGCAAAACAAACAATGAGTGGAAACTGTCTCCTTTGAAATTTAAAGGGGACCCTGCTATCCGATGGACTCAACGCCATACGTGGAATATAGACTTTCATTCCAACATTTTTTCCAGAAAGAATCTTCGCCTCAATAATGCGTTCTCCGAGTTGGGTGACGACCAACCTTGTACCATTGCATAATCCAGAAGCTTGATCCATATTTCGAATCAACATAACCGGGACACCGATCTTCAATTTCAAAACATGATTAGGAATCCCAGAGCATTTTATAGTATTTAAAAAGTCGACCGAGTACACCTGATGTTCCTCTCGTCCATTCACATATGTCTTGCAAATGGTGTCAGAACTAAGATATACCCTTTCATCCCCCGCAAGTATAGACATCACGTACTCATTAACTGTCTCAACAATGTTATTTGTTGGTGCAAGAATTGCTCTTTCTTCGAAGAATGAGTGGTCGTCAAAGTTTTCCAAAATGGAAGGATATGTGCTCTCGACAATAGCGGCAACGTGATCACCTGAGGTGCGAAGTAGTATATCGTTAGGTATATCAATTAATGTTTCACCATCAATTTGGGTACCGATATTCCCATCACCAATTTTAAGTATCCATTCCGAGAAATCTTTGATTTCGCTCGTTACTGATGGGGACATTGTCTGGCCAACAGTTAATCTCATATTCTTCGTCAATCTGAGGATTTTACAATGTTCCCATAATCTAGATGAACATATACTGGCATAGACAATGTCTTCTCGACTACCCTTTGGAACAACGGGGAGAATCTGGCGAAAATCTCCACCAAGAACTACAACCTTGCCAGCAAATGGCAAGTTCTTTCTTTCTTCTGATGCAATAAACTTCAGACTCTTATGCAGAGCTTCGAGACAAAATCTACTCATCATTGGCGCTTCATCCCAAATGATTAATTTTGCCCTATCCATTAGAGCAGCTAATTCCGTCCCAGGTGTAATTGAGCACATTGAGTCTTCTGTTATGGTCAAAGGTATGCCAAATCGAGAATGTGCAGTTCTCCCACCTGGTAGCAAAAGCGCCGCAACACCACTTGAAGCAACATTAAGCACAATGTCACCTTTCGATCGTAGAGCAGCAGATAATGTTCTCCATACGAAAGTTTTCCCAGTGCCACCATAGCCGTAAACAAAATAAATACCACCCTTATCATTAGACGTTGCACTCAATATTTCTTCGTAGATTGTCTTTTGTTCATCCGTCAGAGATGAGCACAATTTCTGATGTTCGATTTCCAAAAGACATCTATCAAAATTAAGTTCTTGCTGAATAAGCTTGTTATTTCCGTCATTCATCATAGAATCATCGGGAATTGGCATATCTTGAAAAATTTTTAGCGATTTACCGTTACTCTGTAGAATTTTTTCCAATTCAATGAGTGTATAATTTTTCAACATATCATCGCTCAGTTGAAGATCTGCATAAAGTTCATGAACAAATAAAATAACAAAGAGATATGTATTACCTTCATAGCCAAATAAATGATAAAATTAAAATGTATAAGAAAATAATTATTGATTTGTTCATAAAGAATAGTAATTACCGTTTATCCCAACGATCCTACGCTGTTGTTGTAAGATATCATCTGCAAGAAGATGCCAAGTCTTACCCCAAACATACTCGGGTCTTGAAATGCTAGCCGATATTAGCAAAGAAGCAAACAGCTTTCTGAGGAACGATGGCAATCCCCAATAACTCGCCTCAACAATACTATCAACGTATTCCCTATCATCATCCAACAATCCTAGAGAATAACATGCATCTTTAAAAGTCGGATACACCACATTATCAATGGTTCGTATATCTTGATGGGAAAATGCTCCCCGACAACGATGCAACATTATTGATAAGTAGTAAGCCTCTCCAACGCCCGGTGGAACATAATCTAACCTACCAATTTTATATCCTCTTTGTCTGACGTTCCAAACACGATCTTCACTATTCCAAACAAACTCCATTGGAAACTCCGTATACAACAAAGACCTGGCCTCAGGATACCTCCTATTGCACTTCATCCAAGCAAGAAACATTGTTTCCCTTCCATATTCATCAACAACAACCTTATCAATACTGTCATCATCATTGTAGTAAACTGGCTGTTCATTCGGAAGATGGAAGCTCAGTCGTTGTACGGATGGGTCCCTATAGTGGATATCCAATCCATAAAGACGCCAAACAGCCTCGCATGGAGATATATATCTACAGTTAAAGTAGTTTTTGGTCTCATCAACAACTTCTTCCCTTGAAACCTCCCCGTTTGAATCTTCAGTTATAGACAACGTCACCCGGTCATGTCCCTTATTTATATACTTGAAAAGGTATTTAATGGATCTAAACTGATTGCACCATTCCACATTAATGTGAGCTTGATACCTCAACAAAAGTTTTGGACTGTAAGGAACAACATATTTGTTGTCTAAAGTGATACCATTCTTTACCGCTGAAATCCCGGTATCTCTTCTTTTGTACACGGGGTATCCCTCATCATCAACAGTAGTAACATCGACGTATGGCTTAGGAAAGCCCTTCGTACATTTTCCCTTTTTAACGCATGCTCTATCCGTTTTAGAGTTGCAAGGTCCGTGCATCATATGTTGAGTGACCAGTTGATACAGGTGTGGATTTGTTTCTTTATTTGGTATCTCAGCGGATATTACTTCATCAACGTCATGTGCTGCTGGAATCTTACTTTCGCGATCAAGGAAAATAAGAATATGAGCATGAGGTAGGCCTCTCTTTTGGAACTCCACAGTGTAGATAACTGCAAGTGAGCAACACCTTTTTCAAATAAAAATATAGAATTATCAACTCAAATAAATTACATAATCTTCACAAATGATTTAGTTATAATTTTGTGTATTATAAGTAAAGACGTTGGACGAAATGAATAGCAATATCATAATTATATGAAAAATGTAAGAACAATATACTATGGAGATTTCTTACCTGCTCGAGTCTTGCCAAATAATTCCAGCTCTGTCATGTCCTTGATGATTTGATCAAGCTTTATCTTGAAGACACGACATACGATATCTGGTCTGTCCTCGGTTCGTAGACCTCTAATATTTAGATATCTAGTTATTTCTGGCCACTTGGGGTTGCAAGTAATCGTTATAAACAAATCAGGATATCCAAACCACTTGCAAATAGCCATTGCATCTCGATAATTCTGAATCATGTACCTAGCTCCACCCGTGAATGACGTCGGCAGCACAATTCTCTGACCAGTAGAAGTTGCATTCGTTTGACCCTTTGAAACTGCATCTTTGAGATTCTTATATTTCTCAGATCTTATCAAAACTTGATTAAATCTAATAAACTTTATCCTTTCACACTCGACCATTGTGTAGGCATCAACTAAGAATTGTTGGAAAAGCCTCCTCGAACATATTACAGTTTTTGACTCACACGGCCGTTCTTGAATCCTAAAGGCAAAAAATTCTCGCATAGTGAGTTTATCCCTAACTTTTGAAGCGGTTGTTGTCGACTCATCGCTATGTTTAATTCCTAATCGGAAACCATCTTCTCCATAGGAAAACAATAACGGATACTGCAACGCAAGATATGAAGGATGCAATTCACTTATTCTTTGTAAATCACCAGATCGTTTCTGTATAATTATGTCCCTCCTATCAAAAGCCTCGTCAAAATCTCCAGGAATGAGAGCAGCTACTTCAGAAGCAGTAGGAAGATTGGTCGTTCTTCCATCAGTTTCTCTACCCCCAATGAGTTTCAATTTAAGATCGGACTGATCTCCTAACATTCTATATTCTCTAACGCTTCTAAAGGATTGTACCAGAGGATTGTGCAGATCAAACATGCACTTGATCTGCTCAATTATTGTCGGTTCAAAAGAGTTGGTTCTTGATTCGGAACGACTGTGTTCAAGATTAAATATACGTAAATTACTATTTCTTAAAAAATATATTTCAAAATAAAATAATTATTTATGGAAAGAGTGATTGATACCTCATAGCATTGATCCTATTCTGAACCTCATGATTAGTGTCATATATATACAACTGAGAGAATTTAGGGGATTCTCCGGAAGTCGGTAGTAAACTTCCAATACGATGATAGTTTGCTCCCTTCAACTTGAAAACATACGGCCCTTGTCCTTTGTTGATAGACGTATCAATTTTTCCCCCCAAGGAAGTGAAGCTAAACATGCTATTGTAACCACGTATATTGTCAATGAATTCCTTGCTCCTGAGATCATGGCCAAATAGCAAGTTTCCGAGGGTTGGAGGAGGTTGAGTCAAAAATGGTAGCTCAATCTTTCCGTTAGAACAACACTTGGCGAATGTTGGATGCAATGGTCTTGTAGTCTTCTCTCTGCGTTCATCGTACCACATTATTGCTTGACATAATCGACATTTATAGTTTGGGTCTCCATTGTCAACATATCCTGTCAAAATTAACATTTTATTTAATTTAAAAAATGTTAAATATTTAAATTAAAATGCTACTAAGTTCTATTGAACATGAACCTGTAGAGTCGGTGGGTTTGTTGTACACATATCTTCTTCTTCTATGCCTGTTAGATCTCTTCCCAGTGTGCTTCGCACCTGATAAATTATATGTAAACAACAATAAAGCTGGAATATATATAAAAAAAAATTTCAAGTAAACAACCTATCCATCTACTTTTGTGTATATATATATAGGTATATATATAGGTATATGTATGTATTAAAAAGTAAAATAAAGGACAGGCAACAATACCTTGTTGTGTACTTGAAGTGGCTTGATCATTTGCAGTGTTATGTAAACCTCGCCGTTTGTTTGTCCCCACAAGATTTTGAGATGCTTCGATGAAGTTCAATAATACGTTAAATATCCAAATATTAAAAATACTATAAAAATTGGACATAGTACAATTCTGGTTGTTTTGGATTTAAATTCTAAAAAAATGTAATACCTGAACGCTTATTTCTTAAAACAATCATCCTGGATTTCCTTGCTTGTCTCTGATCAATATTCTCATCAGAATTGTGACATTGATGTACTGCCATTAATATATATTTTATGTTCCGAATTAACAAAAGTGATGGTTAGAATGAATACCTCAGTAGGTAATTTGACTGTCAATCATCTAACATTCTTTAATCAATTAGTACATTACAAAAAAAATTCGGATATGTACTTCCATTATTATTTTTAATAACTGACCTGTTGGAATAGAAATGATGTTGTTAACTCTTGATTCAACACCGGAGAAATTATCGAAACTGCTGTCTAAACTTCTCGTAAGTTCAGACAAAGTTGATGACGTTTGATTTATACGTTTTCCTCGATAATTTCGGGAGTCGACTTCAAAAAAAAAAAAATACTTCACATGATTATATAAATTGACTAAATTGTTTTATTGATGAACAACAAAATAATATACGTTAATGTGAAATTAATCTAGAGTATAACCATATATCAATATTGACAAAAATACGAATATGAATTAACGTATTCATTTGGATAGACTTACAATTGGTCAAAGTCGATAATGGCGTCCACGTTGTAAAGTTTTGAGGGGTAGTAGCTATTCATAATGGTAGAAAATATAGGGGATTAAAGTTTCCCACAATTAAACAATATTATTACTAAATAAATAACAACGAATGATAAACATCATAAAGAATTCAATTACTAAGATATAGATTTTCATTATTCAATATATCTCAGAATTATTTTTAGTGAAATAGAAATACCAATTGGGTAGCTGGGTCCACCAAAGGACATAGGCGATGGTGGCAAAACTTGATGATTCAAATGAGAATTCTCTTTGTCTATAGTAAGGTCTGCTTTGAATTAAACTTTCGAATAAATTCACATATAGAAACCTCATATGTGTGAGTGTGTGTTCGCGTGTGTGTGTGCGTATATATATATATATATATATATATATATATATATATATATATATATATATATATATATATATTATAAATGTTTCAATAAAACAAAATTTTAATCCCCGACTACTCAATTAGTGATTTATCTGTATTTCGTTTATAAAGAAATAATATTACATGAACGTTTATTTTTTAGAATAACCATTCTGGATTTCCTTGCCTGTCTCTGATCAAAATTGCCAATTGAATTATGACCCCATTGTACTGCTATGAATAAATTTTATTTTTTTTTAGAGACGAATATATTTTTTATGTAAACTAATATCATATATTAATGTATTGGTAAATGAACATATATAAATAAATTTTTTCATACTGAGAGACTTACAATTAGTCGAATCCGTTACCAGAGTGGGAGGTGTGAATAGATGAGGGGTAGTACCTATGAATAAGGAAAAGAAATAGTACGGAATTAATATTTTCAACTATTAAATAATGCAACTAAATCAATATCAATGAATGATATTCAACAAAAAGCATTCAATTAATAAGGATTATATCAATTCTATAATTATCGTTCCATATAATTAATATAAACTACAACCATATATCGATATAGATAAAAAAACAAACAAATATAAATTAATGTATTCATTTGGATAGACTTACAATTGGTCAAATTCGATAATGGCGTCGGCGTTGTAAATTGATGAGGGGTAGTAGCTATTCATAATGTAGAAGATATTGGGGATCAATGTTTCTCAAAATTAAACAATATTATTGCTAATTAAATATGAAGGAATGATAAACGTCATAAAGCATTTAATTAATAAGATATAGATTTTCATTACTCAATACATCTCAAAATTATTTTCCAGCAAAGTAGAAATACCTATTGGGCAGTTGGGTCCACTAAAGGACATAGGCGATGGTTGCCCAACTTGATGATTGAAAAGAGAATTCTCTCTGTCTATAGTAATGCCTGCTTTGAATTAAACTTTCGAATAATTTGACATATAGAAACCTCATATTTGTGAGTGTGTGTTTGTCTACGTGTGTGTTTGTGTGTGTGTATATATATATATATATATATATATATATATATATATATATATATATATATATATATATAAAATTAATATATATAAATTACTATAAGTGTGTCAATAAAACAAAATCTTAATCCCCGACTACTAAATTAATGATTTATATATATTAACATTATAAAGAAATAATATTACCTGATCGTTTATTTTTTAGAACAACCATTCTGGATTTCCTTGCCTGTCTCTGATCAAAATTGCCAACAGAATTGTGACCTCATTGTACTGCAATGAAATTTTTTTTTATTGGACATAAGTTATCATTACAATGGATACCTATGCAGACAGTTCTAGTGTACGTAAATAAATATCCGTAAATTAATTTTTACATTTTCTACATTAGGGGTTATGTGATTATATTGTTGTTAGTAATAAACCAACATTTGTATATATTTTTTTTATTTAAACTAATATCATATATTAAAGTATTGGTAAATTAACATATATAAATAAATTTCTTCATACTGAGATACTTACAATTAGTGGAATCCGATAACGGCGTGGTTGGTTTGACTTGATGAGGGGTAGTACCTATGAATAGGGATAGTAAAATTCCGCGTAATCTTTTAAAATATTAAATATTGCAACTAAATCAATAGCAAAGAATTTTAGTTAACAAAAAATGTTAAATTAATAATGATTGTATTGTTTTAATAATTATCCTTCCATATATTTAATCCTTTTGTAGTGGATATACATCGATTAGCATATTTTACTATCAATGTATATATTATAAACCCACAATTAATGTATGAAGATAGAATTAAGGATAAATTTTCTATCATTCATTAATGGAGGCAGAATATAAAAAACGTTAAACATTTAATTATAATGAAAATTATATTAGTGTATTAAAGTATCTCATTTTGTATGAGATAATTTATCATATATTATAGTATAAAGTATCTCTAAAGAAGATAAGCATATAATTTTGTGTTTATAAACCTACAATTAATTATTTTCAATATCAATTTAACTTTTACTTAAAAAATAGAAGGTTGTAAATTTGAATATCCGAACATTCAATTACAATTTTTTCCGAGACATACACCAATAATATTTCCATTCTATATACAATAAATTGATTTCGAAATACCTCTTGAAGAGGCGGCTCCTGTAAATGACAAAGACGACTGAGAATTAAAAGCATCATTGACATTAACATTCTCCTTACCAATAGAGATTCCTGTATTAAGTTCGAAAAATAGAGTGAATTTAATTGCATACGGTGCCCGACATAAGTATATATCTTTATCTATATACCTATTGGTTGATTCGTTCGTTGGTTATTCGAAATTATCCCTTGTATCTTTTCGCTTGAACTGTACTGGTGTGGAGCGTCATGTACAATTTACACAATTTACTATTCCTTGATGAATGGGGGAAATAAATTACTGCATAAACGAAATAAATTATGGTCTGTAATGAAATATATGTATTATATTAACATCCATTTATATGAATATATCTAATTTTTAAGAAAATTATATAAATCATATTTGTTGTCGTCTTAAGGGTGATCTTGACGTTTGAAAACCAATGTGTTAAAAATTTTGCTTAACTGATGCCTATTAATAAGGTAATAGTTATTTTCTGATTTTTTTTAATATATTACTTTCTGAAAGATTCAATCATGAAAGTAAACAGGCAACCATATATTCCTCTTAGTACCAAAATTCGAGACCATATATTCGGATTGTAGATTGAAAAAAGTTTGTTGTCAACTTTTCAATGGAATCACTCTATTTTAATGGAAAGATTATAAATGTAACTTATAAAGATTATAACTGCAAGTTCAATGGAATCACTCTATTTTTTCATAAGATTTGAAATCCCTATATTTTCTCCTCTTGTTAGATAATTTGATTAATAAGATTAATAATATACATATTATTTTCCATTCGTTCGATAGCTATAGGTATTATGATTTTTATTATGCATAATTGAGATAGAAAATAAAAAGTCTCCATTCAACAATATTTTTTCCTACAATTCAAATTATCATAAATTATAACTGGATGATTAAAGTTTATATGGAAAGATGATAATTGATAAACAAATTTCAAGATTATAACTGTTAATTATAAAGATTATAATTGCTCTATCAATGGAATAACTCTATTTTTACATAAGATTTGAAAACCCTATATTTCTTCCTCTCGTTAGATAATTTGATTAATAAGATTTCAAATATACATATTATTTTCCTTTCTTTCGATAGTTATATTTATTATGATTTTTTATGCATAAATGACAGAGAAAATAAATATTCTCCATTCAAATGGGATGATTAGAATATATATGGAAAGATCATAATTGTTAAACAAATGGAAATATTATAAATGTAAATTATAAAGATTATAATTCCCGCTCCATATATTTCAGTATAGTTTTCCATAAGATTTGTAATCCCTATATACTTTCCTTTTCTTAGATAATTTGATTAAGAATATTTGATAACCATATATTTAATTCCTGTCGTTCCATAGCTCTCGTTAAGAAAATCAATTTCTATTAAATAGAAATTGTAGATTGTGAATTTCACACAATATAAGTCAAGTATCTTCAAGATACTTAATTTGTATACGGAATACTTATTTTTATAAATAAAGCATATATGACAACATCGTATTACTGCAAAACGCACTTAATTTGGTGAGAAATTAACGTACACAATAATTTTGCAAGATGGTAATGGATTTATTCACGAATTCATCTCTCAGAAACAATAGAAAAGAATGAATTGAGAGATTTAGATAGTTGATAAATCAAGAGAGAAATTGTTGGAAACTGAAACACAGTATGTGTAAAGAATGAATTTTTTCGGAACACGAAATCAATTCGACCATCCCTGCAATTTAACAGACGTAATGGATCTATGCATCTTAATTGACCGCCATTTCCGATCTATCAATATCTGGAAATTTCAACCATTCCTGCAATTTAACAGACATAATGGATCTATGCATCTCAATTGACCCCCAAATCCGATTTATCCATATCTGAAAATGAAAACTGAGAAAATATAGGAAATTAGGCGAAAAAGATTTTGGGTTAATCTTGGTGAGAAAATGAATGCGTTATGTAAATGAGAGACGCACCAATATTTTGGGTGAAGAAATACAATCTGTTTAAAGATTATATTTTAATAAATCTGGGTTCATCCAAGTGAGAAGAAGAATGCGAGTGAGAGAATAAAGAAAAATCTGCGTGAAGATGTAAAAAAAAAAAGTCCTTATTTATACCGGCCTCCAAAATCCCAAATTGGTAACAAAAAATACAAATCTTTAGAACCTGCCAACTAATAAATCAAAGCAACAGAAAGATGACACATGTCATCCGGAGCAACGATAGGATGACACATAGGTTAGGTCGTCAGCAGTATTAACAAATAGGTGGATTGAAATTTGAATTTAAAAAAAATCTAAATCTAATAAACATATATCATGCATCATGATGAGGTTGTCCCACAATTAACTTGGTAAGAGATTTTCAAGATAATAACTACTCCTCCGTCCCAAAATGATAGTCCTACAGTTGATTTCACACATATTAAGAAATGAGTAGTTTATATAGTTAAGTCACTAATTTAGTTGGTATTTACCAATTATACCCTTCTTGAATTTATTAATGTCAATTAATGCTTATAGAAATCAGTGTTGGAATTAGTATATTTGTTATTGGAATTATAAGATTTTACATTGTAATCATCAATTTTCAATTTACCATGTAGAAAACTAGTATTTTAACAATATTAATTAAGGGTATGTGTGAAAATGAAAAATTAATGATATGTTAAATATATTAACTGGACTATTTTTGTGGGACGGACGAAAATGGAATACTGGACTATTTTGTGGGATGGAAGGAGTATCAATTATTATGTGTAATGCTAATATTTGTTTTGGTTTTATGGTTAGATGTGCAAACAAGGTCTCACATTTATTAGAAGTGTTTGGTACAAGACTTTTTGTGTGACGTTGAGGATTTTTTTATTTTTTTTTAACAAATTCTAAATTTGATGTCTACCGATATAAAGACATATGAAATGAAATTGTAATCACTTATTTTCGTTTGAGATTTAGTATTTTAATAATTTGTGTTGCAAGTTGTAATCCAATTTAATTATTAGTTCTTAATTTCTATCGATTTGTTATGCTGCATGCAGTCGTATGAACTCGCTCGACTCAATGGTTGATTGGTTCTTAGCCTGAAGACTCGAACATTATGTTGAATTCTATATAAAGACAGGTTGGATATTCGATTCAAATAAATCAACTGCTGTTTTTATGGTGAAAATTAATTGTGTTGTGGTCTCAACTCTCGAAGGAGAGTTGATACTAATTTCTTGGATGGAGAAACAAGTTTAGAACATCTCAGCAGGGAGGTCATGAACAACAAATATGAGCAAAATTGTAATTAAAAATAATAATACCGTGGTACAACATTTCATGCATGCTGTCCATTCGCCATACCCATACGGATTAAAATAATAAAGTGGAAATGGCGCACTTGTCTATAATAATGTTCTTGTACAGCGTACATGTGATGCCGCTAAGTTGACTTTGGGCTTATTGTGTTGATTTGTTGCAGCCATTTACGGAGAGATATGAGGATTGTTTTTGACTTTTTACTGAACACAAAATGGAAGAAAATTGACTTTGGACTTTCAAGTCTCGTTTTCATTTTCCAATTATTTCAAACAATGAAACTTTTGACCCACCAGGTTGATACTTATAGCACGTAACTTGTCTAATACAATTTATCTAATGGCGAATAGCTATGATTTGTAATGTTACATTAAGTTTGAAAGTTCACTCGTACACTTTGATAGATATTTATTTCAAATTCCTCTTATAAAAAGAACATATATGTATGTGTTGTGGGATGAAAAAGAAGAGGATATAAGGAAAAAGGCATGAACCACACAAAAGACACATAAACACATACGTATGTTTATTCCAAAATGCCATGACATGGGAAGCTTTGAGATTGATTGTAACTAATATCCAACATTTGGCATTCTTTGGTTGACAATAAAAGGAGACACTTGGTGCAAGTGACTGTGAGTGATACTTTGTCAATACTCTAATAATAACTCTGCCAGAGATACATAATTATCTGTGTGTGTGATTCTTAATTATTTATTTCTGACGGAGTATATATATTGTCAACGTGTAAGTGCAACGTATTACGTTGAGACAAAAAAATATTTACCTCCTAAATTATACTCAATTTGACACTTTGTCTCCTAAATTTTTTTCAAACACTTTACCTCCTAAATTGTACGAATTTGGCACTTAACCTCCTGAACTCCCTTTTTTGTGAAATTCTGGCCGGAACTCACTCGTGTGACATGCACGTTAACATATAAGGAGAAAAATCGACTTTCCATTTCCTCCTGATAACTCCCGCCTAAAATAATGACACGTGAGCACTACGTAGGTTCCAAATCCTACGTGTTTACATATATTAGCACCAATATAATGTTGTTTTTCTTTTTAAATGGAGAAACGAAGGAAGAAGAAGAAGAAACAGAGACACCAAAGTACACGGAAGCAAGCAACTACTTATTTCTCACAATAAAAGGGTATTGCTACCATGATTGGCTCTTCTCTATAAAGAGAAATATTTAAGATTGATTGATTGTAATGAATGGAGTTATTATAATCCTCCTATTTGGCAGTCATTAGCCAGAAAGAATACATGCACCTGGGCTCAGACTGGTGTTTGCTTGTCAACCCTTAACATTAACTCTTGATATGATAAGTTTAAACAGCTACAACAGAAAACGATGGTTTGGATGTATTAAGGGGGCAGTACGCATAAGTAAAGCAGAGCTCGAAAGTAGTATATTAAATATGCCCCCATCACGAACAATTCCCGATATGTCCTTGTTTAGATATCAGCATCAAATATTATTGGAGTTTCTAGTTAAAATCTTGTTTCTACAACTTACCAATAATGGGATATAATAAAATGGATTACCTAATTAAAAAATAAAAAGAAAAGAAAAAAGGATACTTTTTGTAAAATCTCTCGTCATGGGTAGCAGACAACATTGCTAAAAGAAAAACCTCTTACTCTCTAAATTTCTTTATGCCATATTATGATTTACAGAATAGTTATATGTGTGTGTGTGTGTATTGGCACTTGGCAGCATGTAAAGATAAAACCAGGATGTTATGTGGCGAATTTGTTTTTCATCTGGTTTAACACACTAAAAAGACACGATAATTCACAATAGTTGCATATAATAAGATATTAAGGAGTGTATGCAAACACTAAAAGAAAAAAGTGATTCTCAGATTGTAGACGGAGAAAATGAAAAAAGCTCAAGGTAATGAAAAAGTGAGTCAGCAGAAATGAAACTTGCATATATATGCCAAACAATGGAATGATACTTTGATACAACAATCAACTGTTTTACTTTAAGCAATCACACGCCCTCCTTAAAAAGTGTAATTTACTAATTTCACTCACCAACTTCAGCTAAAACTATAAGCTTTAAAACAGAGGGGACTATGCAATACCCAAAAAATCCTTTTGTCACCAAATGCTTAGTATAGCAAAAATGGCACAAAAACTTACCTTCAGTCACTACGCCTACGCCTCCTAAAATGCCTGAGAATAAAGCTGTCCGCATACAGAGGATAATTTTTTCTTATCAAACCTTTTATGCATTTCCAGAACGAGAAATCGACCAATTCTCCATCTTTACGAACTATGAATAAGCATCTCGAACTTTCAAAATTAGGATGGTAACCAATCTGACAAGGAGAAACAAAAGGCTATCAGCTACTGGTTGAACCGTTAAAGATACAAATATGCATATAAATGGTTACGAAATCAAGAAGCCTTATTCAAAAAATAAAATAAAAAAATTACATGAACTCCCATATTGCAATTATTTTAGGCACAAAGGATACGAAAAAAAGCACATTTATGAAAGTAACAGTTGCCATTTTTATGCTTCTACGCCAGATGATTCTTTCTGCAAGAAAATGTTCAACTAAACAATGACTTCTCTTTATTTCCCATTGTTGCAAGTTTCCTTTTCTTATAATTCTTGTTTGTACAAGCTTGCTATGCATGCATGAACATGTCATGGGTATTTCGCCAGAGACTGAAAAAAATCATATATCCAGCCAATTCAGTAAATGACTACTTATTTTATTTTCCTTTGTAACTTCTTGTGCTTTTGTTTATATAATGTCACACACGAAAATAACACGAAGAGAAGTCATATTTTCAAAAATAAAAAATAAAAAATCTCCAATTGTTTTCTTTCTGAAAACACTTTGTAGCAAGAGTTTTTAGGCCACAAAATAGTTCCAATGGACTAATTTATTTCAGGGGATAACGGGAGAGGAACTATTTGAGTTTCTAAACAAGTAATCATGATGTGTGCAACCTAGTACAAACAAAAGGACAAAAAGTTATAAAGGAAAAGAAAATCAGTAGTCCATTTACTGAATTGGCAGGATGGAGGAACTTTCTCAATTTCTGAAAGTACCCATGATGTGTTCATGCAGGCATAGCAAGCTTATACTAACAAGTAATAAAAGAAACTTGCACAGTGAAAAAGAAAAAAAGAAGTAGCCATCTACTGCATCTCAGGATCCATCCCTATCTTTAACACCTTCTGGTTTTTGTACATCAACATGTTCGTCCAATCCCAATCAAAAAGCCAAACGAGCTCCATCAATCGGACAATATTTGTATAGTCATATTCAGAGGCAATCTACAGGTGCTCTGTACCCACATCCCACAATTCCATAAAAGTTTCACACTGCGGATTTCTAGCTGTACTCATGCCTATTGAAGCTATCGTCCGCGTTTATGGGGGTCTAAAACAAGAAAAACTCCATAGATGGGGTAGTTCACATTAGAAAGAGTCAGATATCTCTTCCATAATTATTTGCTTGGACGGAAAAACTTGGTAAAAACACTTCATCATATATTAGTGCTATACGAAACTACAAAAATGCCATGTTACCGTGATGTAGTCAACTCCACATCCAATCTTCTTTTCGCTCTCTGGATGATATGCAAGCAACCTCTCCAAAATGTTTTTTTCATGTTCAGGGCTCAATCTATCACCACTTTCATATCTGCATTAAACAATTGATACCCTAGGTTTAGTTAAAAAGAACTAGTTTAGCATCAAACAATATATATCCCTCGTTATATCCACACAAAAGAGCAAGATTCAGGAAGTGGCATTCTTGCAAAAGTCAGAGCTCTCATGAATGAAAAAACATTCACTTTTTGCCAAAATAATGATTCATATAAAGCGAAGCACTAAATCGATCTCAAGCACTTGAAAAGACAAATGGAGTTTATATAACCATCAAAATTCACACACATCAACTTCCCACTCATCTTGAATGAGAAGCAAAATCCTCGTTTAGATAAATAGGGAAACCCAACAACAACAATATTCATTTCATTCAGTAAGGTTTGCATATAATATGCAAAAGCTTCTTCTGCTATGAATTAATAACATCCGAAACTGAACTATAAACATTGACTTCAAATTTCAATAGTTAATCCGTACATCAATATCCATTCACCGTCCATAAAAAAAATAATAATAAATAAAGAAGTCTTATCAGAGTCACCCATGAACGAATTACACTTTTTATAAACCCTATTAAACATGAAATTTAAGGAAATAAATTAAGCAGCTTACTTTCCAGAGTGTAGAATCATTCTAACAAAGCCAACAAGGGGCACAGTGTCCTGCAAAATCTGGTCTTCCCAATCCACCCACGTGTCACCGTCTCCGCCCTTCTTCTCACTCTCATCATCATCCTCACCGTCGCTGGGGGACGATGCCACCGGCTTTCTCAACAAATCCGCTCCACCATTCGAAATCGGCCCGACGCCGTCAGAATTCGCCTTTATTGAGCACAATCGGGCTTTGCAAAAGGGAAAGGACACAAAAAATGGGCGTATAATTAGGTTTTTCGAGATAGGTTTCCAGTGAAAGGAATAAATATTAGGTGAATTGAAAGCAGAAACTGAAGCCATTTTTCAACGTGAATTCGCAGAATAAAGTTTAATTTTGGTGTTTTTATACTTCAACATAACCAGTGACAATCATTTTCATGGTTATGTTGAAACAGAAAGGAAGTTGGTTTTGCTTCTTCACGACAGCTGAAGTAAAGAAGATAAACCTGTGCAAGAGACCGACTAAGCAGCAATGAGATACTTTGGCGGGTTAGATTTTGGATAACTGATAATGGGTGTGGGTTGAAAAAACCCGACCCCAATCCATAGTTACAAAAATAGGAAAAAAAGAGAGTACGAGATTGCACGCGCGAGTAATTAATTGGGGAAATTGCAAAATATATCGGTAAAATTAAATAAATAATAAAAATATAATTTAAAATTGAAATTGGGACGCATTTGGCAAACGTGTCCCGCACCATTTCCTTTGGAAAAATGAGGCT
>BMAC01001276.1:85044-99851 GCA_014905375.1 Phtheirospermum japonicum | reverse complement strand
TAATTTGTAAGATTTTTTTTTTCTTTTTATAATTTGTTATTTTTATTTAAAGAGTTTATGAATTTATAAAACTTTAAATATCTCTTATGTTGTATTAGGGAAAATAAATAAACATATTTTTTAATATAAGTGTATATCACAATAATTTCTTAAAATTATAACAAAAAAACGTTATTTCAAAATTCAAATACAATAAGATTATAATAACAATTACAATAATTTGATATTACATATATGATCACAGTCGTAATGGCAGATTTCTAATGAGATTGTGGTATTTACAAATGTAATTCAATTTTTTTTTATTGAATACTCAATCCATAAAATCGAATAAATGTTCTTCATTTTTTAGATATACAGAATTAAACTCAATATCGCCAGCCAAGTCATTCCAAAACGTACATGTCATTCTAGCGCTTGCACTTTGTTGGTCTCATGATCCCAAGTAGAATGATTGTTTCCCAACATTATATGAAATGCTTGTATCGTTTTTCAAGAAGTTCAACTTGAGCGGTTATGTCATCCATTGTGAAGTCTTTCCCAAACCTAAATATTGATTTTGTCCAATAAGATCCACGTGATACTATTGCGTAATCCTCTTTTGGGATCGTAGACTCCATTGAGCTTACTCTCACGGAGGTCGTCAACCAGCATAGTATCCATATGGATGCTCCACTCGTTTAAATTTATATCGTAGAAAAAGAAATCTTATTCAAAATCAAATTCTGGTACATTATTAAGCTGATGGTAACTTTTTTTTTTTTTTTTTGGTTATGGTAACACCAAGATGGTGGAGAAAACAAAAGGTGTAAGTGGATCTGTCTCTTATACACATCTAGATGTGTATAAGAGACAGTGGTACATTATTAAGCTGATGGTAACTTTTTTTTTTTTTTTTGGTTATGGTAACACCAATATAGTGGAGAAAACAAAAGGTGTAAGTTAACAAAATGTTGAAAGAATCTTGTCCAATATTCAAAACTTATAGATAAGTTATAATTTCACAAGACGGTTGTACTCACTGTGTAGTCTTGTCAAAACTAAATCTGTTAAAGCAGCTGAAGGTGGAAAACTACTGTATTATTGTATGTCTTTATCACAGCTAAAGATGAAAATATAATGATTAATGTGTAGTCTTGTCACAAAGAAAGTAGAAAAATGGATGGATTAATATTTAGTATTGTCACAACAAAAGTTGAAAAACATATTGATTAATGTGTAGTATTGTCACCAGCAAGGTTGGAAGTGTAACAAATACAACCATAAAGAGCATAATAAATAATTTGATTAAATAAAGGATAAAAAAGATTACACATTCAACTTATAAAATTTGACATAGCTGCATATGAAACTGAGGTCATCCCGATCCCTTCTCATTACACACTTGAGCATATAATTAAATATGTTAAAATCAAAAATTACAAATACAAACACATTAATACTTTTGAATTGACCAACACAATATTAACGCTTCATCCAAAAGCATTCTCCAATTTCTTCCACATTGGTGGCTCGTTAAAGACCTAGTACTTAGTGTGACGGTAAGACATCATTGTATTCCTTCATAAAAAAAAATAGTTAGTAATATATCTAATTTACAACAAAAAACTCAATCATGTCATTATAGATAGAGGAATTTGTGAACTTTACATCGGTAAATTGATTGCAGAGAGTGGTATCTACACAAACTAGTTTGCGGTCATGATCCCTAAAAACTCTAAGCTCAACAAACAGCACCTCGTACCAATTGAACTTCATTTCCGTTTCCTGAATCCTTTGACTAACATCCTCAACCGAAGGTGAAAACATAAAATTCCCTTGGAGTTCATTTGTCACTTGCATGATAGTTAAACTTCTATATCCTTTTTTACCCCCTTTCAATACTTTCTTTTTGAGAGATTAGAAAAACCAAGAATCACTCGTTTCATGAGCATTGCCCATGGGGTTCTTTCAGTATTATAGTAAGTATCTTGAAATCTTCTTACATCGGGATGGTTTTCATCAAAATTAGCCATTAGTCTTTATCTTTTGCACAAGGAAAAAAGATAATTAGAAATTCTATTTACTTAAGTTTGCTTGCTTGTTTTCAAAATATATATGTGTGTGTGTGTATATATATATATATATACACACACACACACACACACACGCACACACACACATGAGTTAAGTGAGGAACTGTGTCCGTGTGTTGTCTATTTACATGAATAGTATCAAAACTCGTATTTTGATGAAGTGTGTTGTCTTGTCATGTAAACAATGTCACCGAACACTAACAATGACTGTCCATCCTAATATCAATAAAATGTAGTTGTGCCAACTAATATTGACTACATCGAAATTATACAAAGTAAAAAGAACAGTGATGGGACTTGTCAGTTGGAGTTCTATAGGCTATCTTGCTATCTTGGTTGTCTATAACTTTGTTGAATTTGAATTAAACGGGAATAGTAAATATTGGGTCATTGTGTTGTCAATGTCATGTCGCTGCTAGGTTTCACAAGATAATCTCTTCTTGCTATAAATATGAATTAAAATACATCCAAAAAGTCATGCACAAGTCCATATCAATTACTTATTTTTATTAAATCATTAACGTCACAAATTTATTAAACAAGCTGCTGAAATCCAACATGATACAAGATAAGTGATCATTATTTGAAAATAAATGTAACACCCGAACATGAGTTTAAGGGATAACATACACCAATTAATCCTAATATTCTCATGCCTCGTGGAAAAGGATCGACAATGCATGATAATCTGCCTTACCTTCAAACCTATATGCAAGTGCAAACTTCTCATGCTGCAAACAACAAAACACCATATTAGCTAAAACACATATGAACAATTTAAAATTTAAAATAAAAATTTGCTAAATTCTCATACTAAATGAACTAAACCTGAGCATTTGATTCCACGTGGCTTCATCTCTTGGATGAGCTTGATTACTAGTTCGATCATAAGATACACCACATTGATTTAGTAGCCAGTGAAAGACTCGGTAATGCATATGAAGATAATTTTCCCGTGCTACGCAATATGATAGATCAAACGTTGTATTAAAAACTATATTGACATTGGTCATAACCGTGTTTCTGCAGTCGTGTTACGCTTCGCATAATGGAAATTCCCTATCACACACTGTTCCACAAGCTCTTGAATAAATTTCTTATGCACTTCCTTGGTACAAGTTTCTGTGTATAAGTAAGAACGGAGGTTTAAGATTATTTTGGAAGGTTTCACCTGATGCCATTTTCATTTTTTTTAGTGGGTTTTATTGTGAGTTTATTTACAGAGTTTAGTTTTCATGAAAAAGAATCTAAGATTAAATAAAGCATTAGAGTATTTAATGTACAATAAATATATTCTTCTTTCGGTGTCTTCTAGTTGTAAGAAGGAATATATTCCCCAAGCACTGCTTTTAACAAGAAACGCTTTTGCAGGATATATATTATATGATGTAAGTTTTGTGGAAGATTTCACATGGCTGATGTACCATACCTCCCAATTGGGCAATACAAACAAACAATTTCATTAATTAAAAGAAGAAAGATTACACAATTGGGCAAATTATTAAAATGGAACATTGTTTGGTCTTGTCAATGAGCTATGACTCTGGGACCCTAGAAAGCTCAGTCAAATTATTAAAATGCAACATTGTTTGGCCTTGTTGTTGAGTTATGACCCTGGGGCCCTAGCAAGCTCAGTCAAATTATTAAAACGCAACATTATTTGGTCTTGTCGATGAGCTATGACTCTGTGACCCTATCAAACTCACTCAAATTATTAAAATACAACACTGTTTGGTCTTGTCGATGAGCTATGACTCTGGAACCCTAGCAAGTTCAGTCAAATTATTTGTTCTTATAACATTGTTTGATCTTGTCAATGAGCTATGACTCTGGGAACCTATCAAGCTCAGTCAAAGTATTAAAATTGAACTTTATTTGGTATTGTCAATGAGCTATGACCTTGGTACCCTAGAAAGTTTAGTCAAATTGTTTGGTCTTGCCAAGAGTCATGATTGGAAAAAGGTATTTTTAATTGGTTAGTAACTTATCTGATAGTCTCTTTTTGTTATAAATATGTATTGGAACAAATAATGGAGAACTCATCAACAAGTACATATCAATTACTTGTATCTTATTTGAAAAAAAAAGCTAATGCAAACCACTTTAACGACACAAATGGTCCTCCTACACTTCAGGTCCAAACACTCGATTACGACTGTGGAGAAAATACTAAGTGGACACTCGCTAGAGATGAACGTCTACTAGAATTCTAATCACCAAAAAATCCTACACATTTTTTTTTTATTATTTTTTAGAAATTGTTATTGAAGAGGTGTACAGATGATTAGGCTAGTAGGGTATTGACTTAATGGTTTGAGCGTGAGTAGATCTTGGCCGAGGCATAGATAGGGGGCATACATAAAGGGCAAATCATTACTTTTAGACATCCAGAATGGAGTTTAAATCTCTTATCTCAAAGTATCGTGTTGTCCTTTTAGTTGAGTTATGAATTGATTTAAAGCATAAATCTTATAATCATTTTCATGCATTAGTTTTAGGTCCATCCAAGGTGTACATATTTGTGTGTCTTTTGTATATTTTTGTGTTTGTTTTGTGTGTTTTAGTTGGGATTGCATTGTGTTTTATCTTGTTTTTTCTTATTTTGCATTTTTCATAAACTTTATCATCTTTTTAGTATTTTTAATATTCTTTATATCGTATTTATGTATATCTTTTATGTTATTTTGCTTTTTTTGATTTTAGGACAGTTGAGCGGCCCAAGCGTATTCCCGAGGATCAGCGGGCTTGATTTGATGAAAATACGACCCGTACCCACAAACCACAGCTGTCGATTGATGCGCCGCTCCTGCCCGTGTCAACCGCAAGCATCAACCGACTAACCAAGAGTTACCCACCACGGTCAATCGACGGGTCATCGACTGCAACGCCTCGATTTTGCTAAATCGAAATAGGTTTATATATTTTGAGTAATTGAAGAAATCTTGGCGTCACAATAAATGTCGAACTTCATAATAAAAATATAAAAAGATTTTAAATCTCAAAATGTTCAAATCTACACAGCGGAAAATCGTAATATAAATAACCAAATTACTATCAATGAAAATTGATAGCTAAAGTACCATTTGGAAGGTATTGAAACGTATCATACGGTACATCCAAGGAACGGTGTCACTCGGGTTGTTCTACTCAAAAGCAAAAGATTACAAACTAGTTGGCTATTCCGACAGTGATTGGTGCGGAGACATAGACGATCGAAAAAGTACCTCGGGATATGTGTTCTTCATGGTAGATATTGCGTTTACTTGGCTTTCAAAGAAGCAACTAATCGTGACGCTCTCAACATGTGAAGCTGAATATGTAGCAGCATCTTGGTGCGTATGTCATACGATATGGCTTAGAAATTTGTTGAGCGAGATAGAGATAAAGCAACTAGGAGCAACCGTGATTAAAGTTGAAAATAAATCAGCAATTGAGTTAGCAAAGAACCCAGTGAACCATGAAAGAAGCAAACACATTGACGTTCGTTTTCATTTTATCCGAGATCATGTGAAGGAAGGAAGTATAGAATTGATGCATGTGGAAAGTCAGGAACAAGCAGCGAATATCTTCACAAAGCCACTACCGAAAGTACTTCTCAACAAATCAAGAAGCTGATTGGCATGGCGGACGGTAGAAGCATTTAAGTTTATGGGGGAGTTTTATAGAATAAACTTTAAATGATTTTTAATGGGTTTTAAATTTAGAAGTTAAAAGACCAAGAGTTTGTGAAGTTAAAAGGCCAAGAAATTGTGTAATTGAAAGGCCAAAAGTTTGTGTCATTGAAAGGTCAAGAGTTTGTGTAGATGAAAGGCCAAAGGATTCCTATTATCTATATAAAGGGCTTGTTGTTCATTTGGAAATGTAAGAGAAAAAAATATAAAAAGATAATTTGATAAAAAGAAAGAGTTGTGAAGGATTGTGTCTCTCTTCCCTCCACTAAAATATATATCATATTATTCTCAATTTTTCCTCTCAAAATTGTCATTTATTGTTGGAATAACTATGTCAGCATTGAAAATGGGAGCAAAACCGTTCCTATACTTTTAGGGTCTGATGCAACAAAAATAAGGTCTCATATGTATTAATAAAAGTAATAATTAATAATGTTACGATAAATAATTTCATTGATCAAAATATTATATAAATATAAACTTGCAAAACATTATATTTCAAAAGAGAGCAAATTTCCACATCATAGAATTAAAAAATATATATATCAAAAAGGAAATTAACAAGATTTAGTGTAATCGCAATGAGTAGAATGAACCCTTCAAGAATGAAAACATAAATATAAATATAATTCTTGTTAATGGTGATTGTTGACAATCTAATTATTAAAAAAAAAGTAAAATTTTAAATATATGTTAAATATTTAAGAGAGTTTGAGGATCCTGTTGCCGACTAAGGGTTCTCATGATTAAGTTCTTAAGAGAATTTGAGAATCCTATTGGCGACTTAGGGTTCTCAATATGTGAGGAAAAAAAGTTGGTTGCATAGACAAAAATAACTTAGTCTGCGGTCTCATATACTTTATCCTTTCTCACTTCATTTGGGTCTGAGATATTTCTTTTCCATTGGAATTTTTTCTGGCCAAATCTTTTTTGTATGTTCGAAAGTCAGGCCGACCGAAAATATTTTTGGCAGGATTTATTTTTTCTACCGAAAAAATTCTTACTATATGTCCAAAATTTTCTTACTGGATGCCAAAGTATTCTACTTGATTGAATTTTTTTTTACTTATTATGAAAATATTGTTATTTATTTCTTACTTATTAAACACAATTTCTTTTTTAAAATAATAATAATATCTTATTTGATTGCAACATATTGTTATATTTTTTACTTGATACATCAATGGATAATTTCTTACTTGATGATAGAAAAAATTTCTTACATTATGTTTTGAAAAAGTTTGACCTAATTATTTCTCTTTGCCTAAAAACAAAAAACTCGTCAGAAAGGTTATCCGGCGAGCGGTTGCAAGAAAAATCACCACCGGTGGTGGTGGTAGTCTGTATTTTTTCCCACAAATATAGTATATTTATTAATGTCATGATTAAATATCAGGTTTTGTGGGGCTCATTAACTCAAGTTGAAACAGCCAACTTCAAAGTGAGATGTATAAAAAATTACACATCCTAACATTTTTTGCCCAAATTGAGATAAATCTCAAAATAGGAACATAGGAGATCGCAGCCTTAGGGTTCTTAGTATGTGACGGAAAAACATGAACATAAGAGATTGCAGGCTTAGGGAAAAAAACTTGGTTACATAAACAAGAAATGAACCTTATACATGAGATTTGGGAAGAATTGTTAGAGAGGAACTCCAACCACTACACCAAGCGGCGATTTTGTTATAAAGCAAACTTTTTATACTATGTTTTTTTCACACATATATGTTTATAAAAGGAAATCCGGAGGTGGGGCTCCTCGCAGAAGGGGCCCCCATGCGGTGGCTCGACCTCGACTTCTACATGGACAGCCTTGAATGGGAGTGTCAATGCTGATTCTTGGATGTGAAAGGGAATTTGTATCTAATAATCAAAGTGCAACATGAATAATAAAACAGTTCAACAAGAAGGAATCTGTATTTACAAAATACAAATATAAAGCCCATGAGGCTGTCTTGGCAGCAAGGAGAAGGCACCACCACGTAGAGGTCTTTGGTTCAAGTTTTACTTGTGAGTGACTGTGAGTTTTAACTTTATATTTGGTTTAATTTGTTTAAACTGAATTATGTCTTTTTCAATTATCTAGTTTGGGGTTTGGAGCTAATTTGAGAATACTAATCCTTAGATTGCACCGACGCGGGAAATGGACACGAGATACGACACGCTTATGACACGTAAATTATAACGTAAAATAGGACACGACACGGGGGACACAACACGACACGACACGACAAAATATTATTTTTTGAAGTGTCCGTGCATCATAGGTAATCTCATACCCTCGGTGGAATGTATCCGAACGATAGTAGTTTGTCGAATTTGTAATCAACACTAATAGTCCTACATCAGATTGAAGCAAATTTGCTCATGATTTTCAGAATGACTTGTCAACTCTTTCGATCATCCAATAATTCACTGATGGGTGAATGAATCTCAATCCAGATTAAACACTGTTTAATTGGGTTCGAGATAATTTATTATAACTTCAACTTTAAATTTCGCTTTTTATACTGTCCCATTAAAATATGTTTGTACAATATTTCATATTGATTAGAGAAACACGTTAATTGTTGTTCAAGTTGTAATTTTTTGTTCTCTTGCAACAAATCGTTGTTGGAGTATTATTGAAGTTAAGTATATTAAAGAAGAGTATAAATCTGTAATTTAGGGATGAATAAAATTGAAAAATGCTAAACCGGGCCATCAGGCCCATCACACAAGCTTTTACTGCCTCGCCGACACAACACCAAGTATTCATTTATATCAGTTCCAACATCGTACAGAAAAAAAGGAAAAAAAAAAAAAACCCAAGGACAAAAAAGAAAATAAATAAATAAATAAATAAAGCGAAGAAAAGAAAAAACCACCGGTCTTCAATTCCAACTACACTTCTCAAAAAACATCACTGGCTTTACTCAAACTCCAATCCAATCCTCTGTAAACAACTATATCCGACTAAATTATTCTTACAAAACATGTACAAAAAACCCATCAAATTACAGCTAAGCCTCAGCTTGCACCACTGTAGAAGTCTACTGCCAGTTCACAAACCCCATACGTAATTAACAACACCTCTCCTCTCTCTTTGATCGATCCCAAATCCTAATCAATCAAACTGTTTCAGGTGCTCTTTTCACTTTTCTCTTTGCCTCGGAAATTTCACAAACACTTTAACTGCAAATCTGCAATACCCCACAAACCTTCCAATTATATTTTTTGCAATTACTCTCTTGTTTCCTGGAAAAAGATAGTTGTAATAGTAACTAACTATATGTTTTTTATGAATTATTATTTACTAGCGGACTTGATCTGAGGAGAAGAAGCATAATATTATTAATGGAGGGCGGCGAAGAAAGCCCGGTGAGAATGGAGGGTATGAAAATGAAGCTGCAGGCTGATCGGGCCTTCAGTTTGGAGCCCGATGTGGCGGTGTCGTCGCCGGTGACCCGACAGAAAGCCGCCGCCGCGAAACAGATCATTGAGAATCATTACAAGAATTACTTGCAAGGGTTGCAAGACCGAATGGAGAGGTCAATTCTTGCTCTATTCTGTTCACTGTTATAGCGGTTGAATTTCAATTATAATCCTCTACAAATGCATTCAAACTAGAAAAATATAAAGATGATATTTTTTTTTAATATCTTTTTGGAATGTATGTTTAAATCTTTATTAATTTGCTTATTTTAGGAGGAGGGCGTTGCAGAGACGGGCACAAGAGGATAAGGTGTCTAGCGAGGAGGAGGAGAAAATGTTAAGGAATTTGGAGAAAAGGGAAACAGAGTATATGAGATTGCAGAGGCATAAAGTTGGGATTGATGACTTTGAGCTGTTGACTGTCATTGGTAAAGGAGCATTTGGGGAGGTACTTTTTTTTTTTTTTTTTTTAAATAATTGATTTATTTATGTTCCTCCATGTAAAAATCTTGATTTGCAGATTCAGTTTTTTAACGTCGCATTTTCAACTTTTTGGAGTTTTGATCTTTTTTTTTTGGTCTTGATCTAAATGTTGATAATGGTTCAATTAAAAGATCTAAATGTATCAGAAGAACTGATTAAGTTACTTATAAAGTTCAATCAATTTATTGTGTGTAATGTGGAAAAAACGAGTGATTATCAACTACATATTTACAAACTCTTGAAGAAATGCAGTATTTTCTTGATCATTTTTATAAGTAATTGCTGTAATTATAATTTTAATATATATTGATCTTTCAAAGTAAAAATACACGGAGTTTTATCCTAGTCGAAATACCAATGCCATGATTTAAGTTATGCAGGTCAGATTATGTCGCGCTAAAAATACAGGAGAAATTTACGCCATGAAGAAACTGAAAAAGTCAGATATGCTTAGCCGCGGACAGGTGATGAGAAAACTAAATTCATATCCGGAAAAATAAAAGAAGAAAAAAGAATGTATTTTATTGCCAATTCATATAACACTTATAAACCGACCCAATTCCTTATAGGTTGAGCACGTTCGTTCAGAGAGGAATTTGCTCGTGGAAGTTGATAGTCGGTGCATAGTGAAGCTTTTTTATTCCTTTCAAGACTCCGACTTTTTATATCTTATCATGGAATATTTACCTGGGGGTGATATAATGACTTTGTTAATGAGAGAGGACATTCTTTCTGAAGACATTGCTCGGTTTTACATTGGAGAGAGCATTCTCGCTATTCATTCAATACATCAGCATAATTATGTACATAGGTATATATGTGAAATATATACATATTTGTGCTTGTGTGTGTGTTGTGGATTTGGGGGGAGATAATTTGTTCTTTTTGAAAATGCATTTACTCAAAATTTATTCTCTTTGTAGGGATATCAAACCAGATAATTTGATTTTAGACCGAAACGGGCACTTAAAGCTTTCTGATTTCGGCCTGTGTAAGCCCCTGGAGAAATATTCATCGATGTTACTGGAAGATGACGATTTTACCACTCAAGATCCTAAAATAGACGGTGAAGGGCATTCTGGCACGAATACTGCTCCTTGGTTTATGGCCAAAGAGCAGTTACAGCAGTGGAAACGCAATCGTCGTGCCCTGGTATGCGTTCACGTTTTTTTTTTACTTTCAACATTTTATTGGGCTAACTACAAAAACCAGGTTACATTTTCCTTACATTTTTGCACATGCTGTTAATGGGGCTAACGGAAATTGTTGAAGTTATCAAATACTTTTACAAACACATCCCTCTTTTTCTCTAAATTTCACAAATAGCCCCTACTTTTCGTTTACATTTTACAGCCCTCATTTTTTTTATATTACGAATAGCCTTGAAAAATTGGGGCAATTTTTAATATTTTGACAAGTCGAATGGTGTAATTGTAAAATATCTGATGATTTCACCAAATTCCGTAACGATTAAGCCAAAACCTAACCTCAAGGGTGGTTTTTGTAATCTTTAAGTTAGCTGTTTTTTTTTTTTTTTTTGTAGATACTCAAAACCTCAGGAGTAGTTTATAATTAATTATCCCTATTTTATTCATTAAATATTTTGAGTTATTAGCAGATTATTTATGTGTATACTCCCTCTTGCAGGCATATTCTACTGTGGGGACTCTTGATTATATGGCACCTGAAGTTTTGTTAAAGAAAGGATATGGGATGGAATGTGATTGGTGGTCTTTGGGGGCAATATTGTATGAGATGCTCATTGGTTATCCTCCGTTTTGTTCTGACGATCCTAGGATGACGTGTCGCAAGGTATATCCTCGACCTCAGTTAGTTTTAGTCTTAATATCTCAAATGTTGAATCGTATATGCTTTTGGAGTCATATATCGAAGCAATTAGAAGTTGTGGCAAGTGAAATATTCTGAAAACTGGGCGTGTGATTTCTTTACCTTTCAATATATATATATATATATATAATTTTCTTAAATTTGATGTTCTCTCGTATACCAGATAATAAATTGGAAAACATGCCTAAAGTTCCCTGAAGAACCAAAAATATCTGACGAGGCAAAGGATCTGATCTGTCACTTGTTATGTGACGTTGACAAAAGATTGGGGACTAGAGGTGTTGAAGAAATAAAGGTGTGTATTTCCTTTATTTTATTCCTTTAATTTATTTTATACTCAGATAAATTTCATTTTTTGGGAAAGTGAAAATTATATGTTTTTCAGTATCTTAAGTTACTATTATCATATAATAGTATGAGGTTTATAATACAATTTTCAGGGACATGCGTGGTTTGGAGGCGTCAAATGGGACATGCTTTATGAAATGGAAGCTGCTTACAAACCTACTGTAAATGGAGATTTAGACACACAGAATTTTGAAAAGTTTGAAGAAGTCAGTATTGCCCTATAGGATTTTGGTTGTTGTGAAGATCATTTATTTGTTGTACTAATAATGAGTAGAAAATGTCGTTATTATCCTTGTGCAGTTTCTAATAAATTAATTTCTCTTATGTGTTTGGGCTTTTTTTCATAGGGTGAAAAGCCACCATCTAATGCTCCAAGAGTCGGGCCTTGGAGAAAGGTAAATTAATTATCTATTTCAAATTTTTTTTTTCATTATTTTGACTAAAATTGTTATTAAAAAATGGATTTTTTTTAATCAGTTGTTAATTAATTAATAATTGGAACCGCTTGATAAAAGTAGAATTAATATTGCGTAAATTCTCAAAGAATACACCTGGGATGATTTTGTATATTCAAAGTGTAGTCATCATTTTGTTTGCATACTTTGATGAACAGATGTTAACATCGAAAGATGCAAACTTTATTGGATATACATTCAAGAAATCTGATCTCCTCAAATCAGCTGGAACTGCAGGTATGCATACCTTTTCTTTTTGGGGAGCTACAACATCAGTGAATTTACTTTCTTTCTCTCATTTGATTTGCATCTCGAAATTCTGCTCGTTCTTACCATTAAAAAATTATTGTACAGTGCCAGCTACATCATATTCCAAATAATTGTAAAATTGGTGTAAACTATTATAGGGAAAAAAACTTTTTGCTCCCAAGCTATATTTTTTTTAAGTTCCATAGATTGTGCCACGTCATCCGGTTTCTGGCACAAACTACAACAATTCTGATTTAGGGTGCAAATTGCAAATTGCGCATAGTTTATATGGTTGTTGGTCACAAATAATAATTCGTATGGTAAACTGTCGCAATAGTTTGGGTGGCAAAAATTAATTACCTCATTATTATATGATTCCATGCAATTGCATATCAAATTTAACATATTCAAACATGCTCTTTATTTTTTTTTGGTTCTCACATTTTCTTGACAGATAATTTATTATATACATATTATTAACATACATAAGTCCATTGTGATGATGCAGGGATAGATATGAGTTCAAATGGATCTTCCAAACCTCCATCAGTAATGTCATTATTTGGTATGGTAACTATTTTTATACTCCTTTTTTATATAGATATGTCCATCAGTCTTGTTTATCGATCGTTTTCCAATTACAGGCCAGATGGACCTAAAAGATTCTGTAATAGCCGAAGACGATCCGAAGCCACATAATTGACTCGATATCTGGGTCTTCAGAGACATGGTGTTGTATGCACGAAAATCTAATTGCTGTACAGAGAAAATCCAATCAGTTTTGAATCTGGACAAAAATTTTGGTCATTTTTTTTTATTGTTTTGTACTTCTGTTCTCTGGTCTAATCACATACACATGAATGACCACTCACTGATACGGGTACGGGACACTGGTACGATACGATACGGGTACGCAGATACGTCATGTGTTGAAGTTTTAAGGATACGGGTACGGTGTGTGTGTATATATATATATATATATATATATATATATATATATATATATATATATATATATTATAGTTGTATTAACTAAAAAAACTAAAATTTCATAAATATTTAAATTTCAAATGTGATAAGTTTAAAAAATACACGAAACAAGTAAATTATTTATACAACAAAAAAAATATTTTAATTTTTTTCTGAAACCTATAAATATTTGTACTATCTCTCACAGTTTGTGGTTTCATATTAAGATGAATTAAAATTCTTATTACGTTTTATTCATTAAATCTAGGAGTTGAGACGGTCAAAATTTTCTTTAAAACATTGACACTTTATGGGTACATATTGATACATGTCCGCAGAAATATCGTATCCGGTAAGTATCCGGTGCGGGTACGTCATCCTCGTGGAAGTATCTGTGTTTCATAGGTGGTCATTCATGTAAAGTCAATAAGTATGTTAAATACATTTTATATATTTGCCGAAGGTAGTATTTGCAGAAAGAACCACTCATATATTTGCCAAAGGTAGTATTTGCAGCAAAATCCAACTAAATGAAGGTTTCGCTTTTGCCCCCTCCAAACTAGTGTATAAGTTTACTCTTTTATTTTTCTATATTTTGTACAATTATCACTCTATATTACAGAATTATTATTCTCACACATTATTATAATCATATATTTAACAAATAATCATCCATCTTAATTCAGTTTCTCCAACACATTTTAAGGGAGTGATTGCAAACCTCTAAAAGAAGTGTTTTTTGGGCTAGCTAGAAAAACACAAATTGGTGTTTGATGGGTCAAATTTTTTTCCCCCCAATGTATGCAGTTATTTTCATTTTGCCCCCTGAAGTATATTTTTTATTCCACTTTGCTCCCTGATGTATAATAATTTTCGACGTTGCCCCCCAAACTTTATTTCCGACAGAATATTCCTTCTAAATTCCATCGACGGGCAGCTGAGGGGCAAAGTGAAAGAATTTTATAGTTTGAGGGGCAAATTAAGATAATATAAATATTAATTTTTTTTTTAAAAGTTTTATATTTGAAAAAGATATATAATTTTTATCTTATACTCACACACACACAAGGTTTTCAATACAATTCCAATTTTTTTTTTTTAAAAACCCCATAAATTTCCAATTAATATTTATAATTTTCTAAATATAAATATTGTCAATACATCTTTTATATTATTAAATATGAAACACAGGACTAATTATTATGTAAATTATTAGGCAAAGTAACATAATAATATATTATTATGTATTATGATTGAACAAAATAAAATAAAGGTGTATTTCATATATGCATT
>BMAC01001276.1:18446-46554 GCA_014905375.1 Phtheirospermum japonicum | reverse complement strand
AATTAGTAAAATGGAGGGAAAATTAAAGTCAACTTATTTGAATAAGTCAACATAAGTACTTAACATTAATTAAGGGTTTTAAAGGAAGATCTTTAACAACTTATACTAAATTAGAAAATTGTTTGCAACTTAATGACTTAAAAGCATAAGTTCATAAGCTAGGAAGCTAGAAAATAAAGATTGAAAGTTTGACGATCAAGAAAAACACTAAACTAATGATCCATAATAAACACAATATTAAAAAGGAATAACATGAAAACAAGACTAGATTATAGAAGGATATTACCAAATGTAAGTTATTACAAAAGCTTGAAGGAGGAAGCTTGAAAGCTGGATGATTCTTCACAAAAGATAGCTCGAAACGAAGCTTGAACATTAACTAGCTAAGATCTAAACTTAACTAATCTATAAYTAATTACTAGAATTTTTTGGAATTAAAATGAGCAAAATATGAAAAACTGGAGAAAAAGCTGGTTTTGGGCAGCTTCCTTGGAGGAGAAAGCTATCAGGACAAGTTGCTCTTTGAAATGACGTCTGATTGCTTAAATCTTCAAAATTTCTGCTTTTCAGTCGATCGACTGAAAAAGCAGTCGATCGACTGGCAGTCGATCGGTGTTGTCGGCAGTCGATCGACTGCTCCGTCAAAATAGGCCTGAAGCCTTATAATTCAGTCGATCTTGGGGGCTCAGTCGATCGACGGCAGTCGATCGGCCAGGTAGGCAGTCGATCGATTGCCTTGTCAAAAACTTCAAAACTCGCTGGAATCCAGTCGATTTTAGCCGGGTCAGTCGATCGACTTAAAGGTCAGTCGATCGACTGAACATTCAGTCGGTCGACTGGATTCCAGCGCCCGGCTCGATTTCTCATTCTTTTCGCGTCCGCCGGTTTGTCGAACCTCGTCCGCTGCGCTTTCTTGCTTTGTCCGTCCATTCCCGAGTCGAGTATCGACGATCCCAAACGAGCGTGGGCCCCGCTTGGACGTCCTACGGCCAAGAAAAACGGAAATGTGAAAAACTACGAAAATTAATAACAAAACGTACAAAAACTAAGATAATCTAGAAATACGAAAAACGGCCAACCCGACTCCTAAAGCAACAAAAAGCAAGCGAAAAACACGCAACGTGAAACAAAAACGATAATGAAAATATGTACAAAAAGATGCAAATCAACCTACAATACCACTTTGTGTACCTGCACTATCATGTAACTCATCCACAACAAATTGAGGAGTCTGATCGTATACAAGACCATTGTCCTCAGCAGGTTTGACACCACTAATCAAGTCATCAAACTTTACATTGACAGACTCCATCATGCAACGTGTTCGAAGGTTAAATAGTCTATAAGCATGACTGTTTTGGGAGTATCCCATGAAAACGCATTTGTCACTCTTAGAGTCCAATTTGGAAAGATGCATCCTGTCACATCCAAAGATATGAAAATAACTCAAATTAGGCTTTTTGCCCAAAAACAATTCGTAGGGTGTAACATGTGACCCAGGTCTGAAATACTCCCTATTGATTGTGTGGCAAGCAGTATTTATTGCTTCTGCCCAAAATCATTTTGCAATTCCATTTGAAATAAGCATGGTTCTAGTCATCTCGGCAAGAGATCTATTTTTTCTTTCGACTATACCATTCTGTTAGGGAGTAATGGGTGAGGAAAACTCATGAGTTATTCCTTCACTTGAACAATATTTTGAAAAGGCTTCATTTTCAAATTCCCTTCCGTGATCAGACCTGATCCTTCCTATGTTCACACCAAACCGAACGCACAATTTTTTTGCAAGGTTTTTAAAACTTTGAAAAGCTTCAGATTTTTCCCTTAAAAACTCAACCCAAGTGAATCTAGAAAAATCATCAACAACAACCAGAACATATCGTTTACCGCCAAGGCTTTCCAGCTCCAGTGGTCCCATGAGGTCCATGTGCATGAGTTCAAATAAATTCGAAGTGGTAAGGCTTTGAACATGTGGGTGTGTTACCCTGACTTGTTTCCCCTTTTGGCATGCTTCACAAACTGGAATGATCTTTGTGTTAAGCTTCGGTAGACCATTTACAGATTCTTCTTCACGAGCCTTTCCAACATGTTATAGTTGACGTGCCCAAACTTTTGATGCCACACTGCATTGTTGCTTAATTGGGATAACTTGCAGAAAACATCTCCATTTATTTGATAGCAGTTATCAGCTGTTCTTTTCCCAGTGAGAATGCAAGCATTTTCTTCATCATAGACTTCACACTTTTTCCGTGTGAACTTGACACTAAAGCCTCCATCGCACAATTGACTAATGCTGATCAAGTTGTCTGTCAGACCTTCAACAAGTAACACGTTCTCAGGTTTCACAATTCCTGGAACATGGAGTGTTCCTTGTCCAATAATCTGACCATTTCCACCTCCACCATATTTCACTTTTCCACCTTTGAATTTCACAATATTTGAAAGGAGGTCTTCGGAACCGGTCAAGTGTTTGGAGCATCCACTGTCAAAATACCACGCTCCTGGATTGTGGGATTTCAGATAGGTATAAATCATGTACATTTGACCTCTTCCTTCTTTACCCAGACGTGTTTGACCTTGCTGTTGGTTTTGATGTTGGAATCGTAGAAACTGTTATGAGACATAACATGTTGTCTCGTTCTCTGAAACTGACTTTTCTTTCCTGCTTTATTCCAGCAGAATGGGTGAATATGACTAGGATCACCACAATGATGGCATACATATTTTCTTCTCCTCTTTTTGTGATGCTTGATTGTCTTTAGATTTTGGTCAGTTTGTTGGTCTTGCTGTTCAGGTTTATAGCCAATCCCATGTTTCGAGGACTCAGGGAATGACATCCCTAGGATTTCATCGAGCTTTGTTGTTACCTTATTGAGGTTTGAGAGAGTGTTCTGAGCCTTCTTCAGATCGGTCCTCAGTAGTTCCAATTCCGAGTCTTTCTTTATGATAGCTGATTCCAGACGAGTAATTATTTCAACTTGGTCATTCTTCTCGTGGATGAGTATCTCAACCTTGATCATGAGAGCTTTTACTTTTAGGACCTCATTTCCCCATTTTTTAAACAAATCATCATATTCTACGCACAACTTATCATATTCGTCATTTATTTCTTTTACTTCTGCATTGAGACACCAGATGTTGGAATTGATGTTGCCAACTCGTATGTCGTCATCCCAAACAACATTGACAAACAATGCCGGAACTGACTTAGGTGAGTCAGAGTTATCTTCATCTTCATCAAACTCCTTTGAAATCAGGCTCTTTTTCCTCAATGTGTTAGCACATTCGTTCTTGTAGTGTCTCCATCATTTGCACTCGTGGCATTGAACTTCACTTAGAGGTTTAGGTGTGTTCGCTGTCCTGGGCTCAGATGATGAGGGCTGAAAGTTGGAGAGTTCTCGTCCAGCCGATTTTGGAGGTGGGTTTTCTGACTTGAATTTTGAAAAAGTACCTCTAATATTGTTTCTTTTCCTCAAATGTTTGTTGAATTTTTGAGTTTGCATAGACATCTTCTTCCCCAAGAGTAGTATTCTCGATCTTGTCCAGCAAATGTCGCCAATCAACAACTTCACTGTCATAATCTGTGTTGACATCAGTAGTAAGGGCCATGTTCTTCTCTTTCGAGTTGGAACCAAGATGTTCCATTTTGTATGTTTTGAGTGATCCAACCAGTTCATCGAAGTTTAAATTATCAATGTCTTTCGATTCTTCTATGGCAACCACTTTAAAGGTAAACTTTTTTGAAATAGATCTAAGCAATTTTCCAGCAAGGCGTGGATTTGACACTGGCTTGCCAAGTTCTCCACACTCATTTGAAATCTTTGAAAGTCTCATGGCGTAGTCCATGATTGAGTCTTTTTCCTCCATCCTCATTGCCTCGAAGGTAGTAGTTAGAATTCTTAGCCTTGATCTTTTCACACTTTGAGATCCTTCGCACACCATCTGCAAAGCATCTCAAGCATCCTTTGCTGACTCGCACTTACTGATAACCTTGTAGTAATTTGCGTCGACATACCCGCAAAGGGTGTTGATGCACTTGGAATTCTAGTTAGAATCCGCAATTTCAGCAGCGGTCCAGTCTATTTCTTTCTAGAGAAAGGTTTCTCCATCAACATCAGTAACTCGTGGTTTCTCCCATCCAACTAGGATGGTTCTCCATGCTCGTTCATCAATGTTCTTGATATGCCATCGCATCCTTTGCTTCCAGAGTGAGTAGTTCTGTCCGTTGAGGATAGGAGGTCGAGGATTCCCTTGAGCGTCCATGAGTCAATGAATCTACAAAACAAATAAGGATCGAAATAGTTAATGTAAAGTACCCTGCTCTAGTTCCAATTGTAGTTTTGTAGATCTGTGATTTGACAATGTGATGTTAAGACTCGTGATAGAAAACACCAGTGTTAACATCAACCAGTTTGAAACAGTAAACTTATAACAAAGCTGGTGTTATGATTGATGTTAAGTAACACCAATCAAAGAACTATTGAATTGCAGCGGAATATAAAAAGCACTAATTAATATTTTAGTCTGTAAGTAAAAGTACTTACGGACATGGGTATACAAACCCAAAAACTATATTGCTTAATCGTTCAAGAACAATTACAAAAGAGTTTAAGCAATATACGAAAAACAGATGTATCAAAATGTGATACACAAATACTTGTTTCTACGAATGACTCGATCTCCTCCATTGGTTACGCAACGTTGAAGATCTCTTGGTTCTATCTTGTAGCTCCAAGTAGATCTTGTGTTCTGCTTTCTTGAATACGTCCAGCGATCTTTCTTCAAAACCTAGTTCCCGTGTATGTCATTTTGTGTTTGATCTATTACCTATAAATAACCAAGACTTCTAGTTTAGATAAACAAGTCAAACTAGAAATAAGGAAAGTAGAAAAAGTTTATAACAACAACCGATGGTTACAAATACTACTCCCTAAATCTGGGGTAATTACCAAAAGAATCACAATCAATTTGTAAGTAGCAAAAACTACCCTTGAGGTTTGATTCCAGTTCACATTTGCCCTGGTTAGTTGACATAACAAAATTTGTTGATGTTATCAACTATTTTATAATCACAATCTTAGATTTTCTAATTATTACAAATAGCTCCTACTTTTAATATTTAGATAAGATGATCAATTTAACTGTAAAATGTAAGATGAAGACTTGGGGTTATTTTTTATTTTTATAAAAGTTGAGGAATACAACTGTAATAACACTTGATGATGCGAGTAATTTTTGTTTGCTTCAGTAACAGCTAGTACAAAATATAAGATGTATGTATTAAAGGAAATTGTTTTTTTTTTTAATTAGGCCTAACCTCAGTAGTAATATTTGTAATCATCTCAATTAGCTATACCAAGGTTAGTAAAGATAACAATATTGTTATTCAAAACCTCATAGAAGTTAATTATTTGTAAATCTACCAACATCTTTCGAAGATGGCAAGTTAACATACTTTTGGCTAATTAATGACAGATAACATCTTTTTTAGTTTTTCCTAATAATTCATAATCCTAGCTTGTAAATTTAATATTGGGGGAATTGCCAAATACTCCCTAAGATATAGATGAATTTGTCAATTAATCCAACTTGTAGATTTAAGTCAAATGGTCCCTCCTTTTTGCCAAATAGTCCAAAATTGTGATATGAATATACCACAATACCCTTACTATTAAAATAACTAATAATAATAATAATAATAATAATAAAAATGGTCCACCACCTGCCGCCATCGCCGGAAAATTTTCCGACGAGATTTTTTTTTTTTTTGCCCACTAGCACATCGCATTACAAATACTAGCATCTTGGTTAGTGTATTAGTTTCTTGATAGAAGAGTATTGGTTATTGTGTCCGGAAGTATTGGTTTCTTGCAGTGTAAAAAAAAAACCTAATACTTCTTACGACGTCACCTACCACTTAAGAAAGAAATACAGAGCAGAAAAAGAGAAAAAGAAAGAAGCAAAGGAGCTAAGCTATTCATATTAAACAACAACACATGTCATTAGGTTTGAAATACCCCTACATTGTATTATAAATATCGATACCTCGCAGCACAAGAAACCAACACATTGGTATGCACAGCCTAATACCATCCACATTTTACATTTCAGAACTTGCAAAACACTACAACAATTGTACGTGCAGAGACCTAACATGTCAAAGGCTAAAAACTTCACAAATACTTCCTACTCCTCTACTTCCTAGAAAACGCACAAGAACCAAGACATTTTTTTCTGCCAATGGCCAACTCCTCTACTTCCTGGAATTGGAGAAATCGAGTACATCTTTCTCCAACTGACTCTTCATGTGATTGACATCACTCAAGAGAAGTGTTGCACAATACTTGGCTCTCAACAAACGTCTCTCATCACGCTACAAAAAACACACACACAAAAAAAAATACTTCAGAGCACAAACACACATACTCCACATACAGAAAACACAATACTTCATAGCACAAAAACACATACTCCACATACAGAAAACCAATACTTCAGAGCATAAACACACATACTACACAAACAGAAAACAAAATACTTCACAGCACAAAAACACATACTCCACATACAGAAAACCAATACTTCAGAGCACAAACACACATACTCCACAAACAGAAAACGAATACTTCAGAGCACAAACACACATACTCCACAAACAGAAAACCAATACCTCATAGCACAAAAACACATACTCCACAAACAGAAAACCAATACTTCATAGCACAAACACACATACTCCACAAACAGAAAACCAATACTTCATAGCACAAACACACATACTCCACAAACAGAAAACCAATACTTCATAGCACAAAAACACATACTCCACAAACAGAAAACCAATACATCATAAATGTAGAAAGTGATTAATAGGTTTACATTGTTTCAATCTTTTGCATTGAGTGAGAACCCTTTGTTCATTATTACACAAAGAATAATTATAATCTCTCAAATGTAGATTGTTTTTTCTCTTCAATATCCCACAAAAACATATTTAAGTAATTAAATAATATACAATCAACCAAGCATTTCCTCAAGGATTCAATTTAGATTCCATTCATAAAAAAAAAATCCATAAAAATACTACAAACCATGATTATGCTAAACAGAACGATAATCAGGCAAAATTAAATGGATATAAATGTAAAATCAAATTAAAGTATCAGATGGGAATGTTAACCTTTCCACTGAACTTCTTCTCGAGCTCTCTGACCAGCTTGGGGTGAATCTTGCGGAAAGCTTTCCTCAGTCGGTAAGGGGACATGAATCACAACAGCCTTTCTCCCTCCAGAAATATCAATCTGCCTGCAAAATATATTACACAAACTAATTATAATCATACTCAGTCAAGGGGGAGAGAGAGAGCATGAGAGAAGTGAATCACTTACAAAGCAGAGTTGATGTAGAGGTCCTTCAAGTCACTCTTAATCTCTGCGTTTGTATTTTCCAAGTCAAACAGAGCCTGCATACAAAATTAAATTCATAATTCATGAAAATTAGAATTAAAGGTTTTTTTTTTTGGCAAAGGCAACAAAAAAGATCAGCATGGTTATGAACCTGAGCTACATTCTCCTCAAACTCAGTGGGCTCAGCATCCTTGTCCTTGTGGATTTTTTGAGCCGCAGTATACATCTTGCAACTATTACAATGAAAAAACGACTTATATGTTTTAACTATGCTGATTAAGTCAGCAAAATCAAATGATATGTAACCATTAATTAACCTATTAACAGTTCGACTAACTCAATTCACCACACCCAGTTCATTTTTGATATCTACAAAAAATTCCAATCCACAAAAACCCCAAATCATAACGAAAATCAACAATCACTTATCACCGATGTTATTAGGTTCCATCCTATTCTGCTTTACACATCAGTTATATCTCCAGGCAAACATTAAAGTATACACAAGGAGAGGGTAAACCAGAAGCAATTATCTCGAAAAAAAATGGAGAGAAATAAAGAAAACTGTTTAAAAGCAAAAGGCGAAAAAAAAGACACTGGAACGAGAACATATATCAGAGTAAATTGCAAGGTCCTCAATCATAACAATGGACAGAGAGATTCGCAGCTGAGAACAAGAAAAAAGGGAATAAATAATTGATCTGATAATATATATGCAGTGGCTATATCCATTTATTCATAAATCAATTATCACAATTTTATCAAAATCAAAATGCTAAATCAGTTAAATTCACAAGTCACATAAATGATCATCACAACTAAATCAATAATTAAAAAAAAAATAATTCAGAATCTCAATTACAAATGCCCAATCCTAAAATTGAAACACCAAGAAAAAAAAACCCCACTAACCTAGGGCTGTAGACTACCGTTAGAGTCCGGATTCTTGAAAATGCAGCAGGAATTGATAAATTACAAGATCCGATAAGGAAAAGATGAAGGGCGCGAGACGGAGAGTGATTCTGTTCAACTAATTAACGATTTGGAGAAGAATTCTTCAAAAGTTTGGGGTATGGAGTAGCCTGCCGTAGCAACTGACCCAGAGATTCTGACGGGCCATCGCACAGTTGCACTTAACGGTCAGCAGCAGCCGGCGAACGAGAGAAACTGAGGAAGGACGTCGGCTTCATCGCGAGTAGAGAAAGGGCTGAGTAGAGAATAACTGAGTTTGAGGTTAAATTGGTAATTGTACAATTGTGTCTGGAGTATTTGGCATTTTTAAAAACTAGTTGGGGTATTTGACAAAGACATTTTTYTAGGGGGAGTATTTGACAATTCCCCCTTTAATATATTATAAGTCGTGATACAATAATGCTCTTATTATTGTAATATATAAAGGTCTATGGTTTTAAGAATAATTCTCAAATTTACGATGTTGTTAGTCAATGTTTAACAACACTGGTTAGCAACATCGACCAGAGTAAAATATAAAATATGCAGTGGATTAAATTGATAAGAACACGAGATAACAAATTCAGTTCACAAGTAAAAGTACTTGTGAACTTGGGTGTACAAACCCGAAAACTATATTACTTTCTTGTTCACGCTTAATACAAAAATATAAAGGAATATATGAAAATTAAATATCAATAAACTTGATACTGAATACTTGTTGCCGGAATGGCAAGATCTTCTCCGTCGGTCACGCAACTTCGAAGAGCTTGTTAATCACGATCAATGGCTCCAAGTAGTTTTTCGTGTTCTTCTTTCTTGCTCGTCGTGCGTCTTTGTCTTGCGTCCTTTGTCCTCTCAAATATCCCGTGCTCAAAAGTTCAAAACCAAGCTTTAGGAATCCTTGTCTTAAATAGACAAACATAAATTCCTAAACTTGGTAAATACCTAAAACAAATCCTAAACACAATCTAGGAAACTAATACAGTCTTAAACATAAACTAGGAAACACAATATATTCCTAAATCTAGTTTCCTAACTTATTTTGTGCCCAAGAAAGGCAAATAATAAAATAGGAATTATTACCAAGAATAAATTCCTCAACAATCTCCCCCTTTTGCCTTTCTGGACAAAACACTACGACGCAAACATAAATAAAAATAAAAATACTAACTCCCCCTAAGTTAGACAACTCCCCCTAAACAAAACACTCAATGTTTTTAAAAACAAACCAACATTAAAAACCAACATTGTTCATAAAACACACTTATCAAAACAGAACAAACCAAAAAGGAACTTATGGACTTCGAACCCTCTTCGAACGACGAGGGGATGTCGAAGTTCCTTCACCACTCTCTTTCCTCTTCCTCTTCTGCATTTTCATCAATCTCCTCAAGGCCTTATTGCGAGCGCGAATTCGCTTCCCACTCCTCTCCTAAGCAAGGCTCTCCAAGGCTTCGGCAGGAACAACATCATCTTTATCAGCAGCAGCGTCAACATCCTCTGCATTGTTAGCAGCAACATCTTCTCCCCCTATGTCCGCGTCATCTTCTCCTTCTCCCCCTTTTTGACCAGAAAGGGAAAGGGCCTCCAAAATCGAGCCACGAAGCGCCTGTAGCTGAGTAATCTTCAAGTCAACAGAAGCCACATGCGCACGAAGGAGTTGCGCAGAAATTTGGACCATGTTGGGATCAACCCTCCCAATATTACTAGCAACATCAGCCTGGAAAGGAGCCTACCAAGGCAAATCAATAACCCTAACACCTGTAGTATGCTGGCCCCTCAAAGCAAACCAATCCGCCTAACCAGTGAGGACATCATCCAGAAGAAGCGCCAATCCTTACTTCTCCAACAGGCTGAAAATCAAAGAGGGAAAACACAACGAGGCGGCAGACCTTGATGTGGCAAATTTAGTAATAATATCAAAAACATGTTGCCCGAAACTGAACTTAATACCCTTCCCAAGCCTGTACAAAAACTGGGCCTGAGGCCGAGTAACACATGTAGTATTCTTGGAAGGGACCCAGTTACAAATAGCCACCTTGTGCATAATAGAATAGAGAGATGAAAGCCTAGTACTCGGCAACTGTTCAAACCAAGAATGAACCATACCACCAGAAATAAAAGAAATAACATCATCCATATCATCCACAGTAGAATCACCCCGATGTGGTTCAGTTCCAAATAATTCATCAACTAAATCAGGGATGAAAGCAAACACTCTACCACGCACAAACACTTTTCCATAGTTCACAGAGCTCACATCAACAATCGATGGCAACAAATTGGCATAAAACTCAAGAACTATATCTCTGACAAATGGCAAGGCAGTAGAAACTGTGGAATACATACCTTTAAACTGAATGTAGGCAATCAAGTTGTGGTGCTCAAACAGTTCAACTGGAACTCTACGCTCAGCAATCATGTGGCGAGTTTGATAAGTAGCAAACAACTCGGCAGCCTCAGCAGTTAAAAATTTCTCCGAAAACGGCACCATATCTTCAAGCTCAGGTGTCAGAGTATTGTACCCGTGGAGGACTGAGAGTGTGCACAGGCATCGGAAGTGGTTGGCGTGGAAGCATGAGATGCAAGGGAACAGAGGCAGTGCGGGAGGACAAAACAGACGGGGAACGACGCGATGTTGGTAAAGGGGTACCAACATGACTAGCAATATTGTCCTTCGCAGCAGCCTTCTTTTTCGTCTTATCCTTCTTGCAAGCAGTAAGGATATCTCTCAGTGGCACATCAGACGAGGAACCAGAAGAATGCTCAAACAGACCTGTATCAAACGCAAGTGGAGCATCAGGAACAGAAGACGAAGGGGAAATATCGGCAGGCCGTTTGGCGGAACTGGTGACTTCGCCTGTGATAAAATCCAACACAGTGTAGGGAGGGGAGGAGTACTCAGTCGCAGAGGACTTAGGAGAAACCTTGACTTTTGGCTGGTTAGGTCTCCTGTCAGCCTTCCGCACAAGCTGTTTCCGGCGAGTAAATTTCTTCTCCAGCAAACTCGGGGCAGCAGAAGAAGGCGGCGGCACAGACTCCTCGACCGGAGTAGAAGGAACAAAGTCTTCATCATCAGGGTCGGACATCACGGTGACACCCTCCTTGAGGTTCATATGTTCGATAGGCACGTTGCGGCGTGGCCCTGCCTTGCTTTTTGGGACTGCGGGTGGCACAATGCCGGGCGGAATGTTGCGCAAGCGCCTAGACCTCTTCAGAGTAGGGTTCCCCACGTCCAAAAGTTTCATCCACAAACGCCAAATCGGGGGGATTATCAACGTCAATTTCATTCCCGGGCTGTCCTGGGAACACTTGCGCCTCCAGCGTGGCGTCAACCGGTGATGGAACTGGAACAGCAGCGAGAGAATCATGCGCTGGTGAAGGTGGTGGCGATGTTGATAGCAGTGGTGGTATTGACGAAGACCCACTACCGATTTCCTCGCGAATATCAAGACCACCAACTCGTGGATAAGGCAACGGAACCTGTTCGCCGGAGTGGCGAACTTCTTCTGGCAATTTTGGAGCAGACGAGGATGGTGGCGGCGAGCTTGTCATCCTGCAATTTCTCAAAAGCACACAAGAAATTCGAAAGAATTGGAGAGAGATAAGGAGGTTTGAGAGATTAATTTGCAGAGGGCTTTGGAATTTTGATCAAACGGTAAAAAAGGGTTCAGGTTTTTATGCCCAAAAAGATGACCGTTATATAAGGAGAGAGAAAGTAAATATAAAAGGAAAAAAAAATCCCTAAAACTCTTCACAGGCTGATTTTGGGGTCAAAACACGATTTTTTATTTCCTTTTTATAAAAGCTCCACTCCCCCTAAGATAAGGCTACGTGATCACAATAACACGCCCATCACCTTTTCCCATTATCTTCCTTTTTAAAAAAAAAAAAAATTAAAATTGCACAGCCCAAGCTACAAAAAAAATTGGCCGAAATACAAAGCTGAATTTTTATGAACCATCAACACAGTTGTATCTATCTTGGGCAATGTTAATTTTCACTCACCAAATTCACCTCGTTATTACCTGTCCAGCTGTCCGATTTTAACTCCACTGAAAAACTTACTTAGCTCAATTCAAAACAAAATTAAGAGATTTCAAGTAAGACAAAAACAAAAGAAACAAAACGCACAGCAAGATGGCATCTTCACGAAGTATGAATGTCCTACGGGATGTCTAAAATTCATGACCTAAAAGATTATACAAAAACATATTCAGAATTCAGTGACTTGATCCAATGTTGCTTTTTATTACTAACAACATTATGAACCAACATTGCCTTAGGTGAAGTCAATGGAAACTTACCCCTTAACCCAAGTTAATGACTACATCTAGATCTCTCAAGAAGGTGATTTTTTTAAAGATTGGAGAATTTTGAGTCTAGATTTTCTTCATCCTTGAAGGGATTTAAATCTTTTAATCTTTAGCAATTGCTGTTAAACACCTCTTATTTTTGGACCTGGGAGAAAACCAGTTTCTGTGGGCAAGTCCCACAATCACCTAATTCTGAAGAGGTTGGTGCTTTTTGTCATCACTTTTATTGCAACACCGGACCTTATCGCACTTTCAATCAAACTCAATGCATTAGAATCATGTATGAAAAGAAAGGTAAAAATGCATGCAAAATTAAACAGATGTTGTGACTGATGTTGATAAGGGGTGTCACAACATCACAAACCAACATTGGTTAGACAATGCACATACAAAGATCTCTTCTCAAACGAGAGAAGGTCTCGAAATCTAATGCCTTCGTGAAGATGTCAGCAAGCTTATTATTTGTTCTAATATGCTCAAGGCTAACAATCTTCCTCTCAACTAAGCCTCAAATAAAGTGGTACCTTATGTCAATGTATTTGATTCGAGAATGCTGGACTGGATTTTTGGAGATGTCAATGACACTGGAATCGTCACACAACACTGTCAAGATACTAATGTGCAGACCGTAGTCTTCAATCATTTGGTTCATCCACAGTAATTGTGTGCATGCACTTCCAGCCAGAAAAAAACATCCCCCAGCAGTACTTTTCCTATCTACTACATCTCCAGCCCAGTCTGAATCAGTGTACCCTATAAGTTCAGCACCAGTATCTTTTGTGTACCACACACCTAGTTCAGTTGTACCAGCAATGTACCTTATAATTCTTTTAACAGCTTTCAAGTGTGACTCTTTTGGATTAGACGGATATCTAGCACATAAGCACACACTATACATAATATCTGGTCTACTTGCTGTCAAATACAACAAGCTCCCTATCATACTTCTATACATGGTGTTATTAACACCCTTACCAACATCGTCTCTCGACAGCTTCACAGTTTTTCCCAGCGGCGTTTTCTTGTGAGTTTCACTTTCTAAACCAAACTTTTTAATTAAGTTCTTAGCATATTTAGCCTGGAAAGGAAAATACTGTCATCAAGCTGTTTGATTTGTAACCCAAGAAATTATGAGAGGTTACCTTCCATGCTCATCTCGAATGTATCGGACATCCAAGTAACAAACTCCTTGACCATCTGCTCGTTAGTGGATCCAAAAATAATATCATCCACATAAATTTGGACGATTAAGATGTGCTTATTGGATTTAAGAAGGAACAAAGTTTTATCAACTTCCCCTCGTCTAAAGTTCAAATAAAGCAAATGTTGAGTTAGCCTTTCACACCAAGCTCTTGGAGCTTGTTTTAAATCATAAAGAGCCTTTTTCAGTTTTAAAACAAAATTTGGTTTTGAGGATCCACAAATCCTTTAGGCTGCTCAACATACACTTCTTCACTCAAGACTCCATTTAAAAAAGCACTCTTAATGTCCATTTGATGCAATGAAATCTTCATATAACAAGCAACAGAAAGCAAAAGTCTTACCGACTCAATGCAGGCAATTGGGGCAAAAGTTTCATCAAAATCGATTCCTTCAATTTGCGTATACCCTTGTGCAACAAGTCGAGCTTTGTTCCTCACAATGTTGCCATCCTCATCAGTCTTGTTCTTGAATATCTTCTGGTCGTGGCACCAAATCCCAAACATCATTTTTGGCGAACTTGTCCAGCTCCTCTTGCATTGCCCGAATCTAGAACTCATCCTTGAGTGCATCTTCCACTCGCTTGGGCTCTATTTTAGAAAGATACAATGACTCACGAATCTTAGAGCAATTAGTAGACAGACATACATACCTGACCATCTCCTTGAAATTAATCTGTCTCCGACTTATACTCCTTTCATCTAAATCACCGATAATTTGGCCCACGGGGTGGTTTTTCTGGATTCTGGATGGAATATCCCTCTGATGAAGATCAATGGGATCAGCTGGATCTTCTTCTTCTGAATCAGAATCAGAATCTTTGAATTGGCTCGATGTTGGTACTGATGTTGGTATCCCAGTATCAACATTGTTATCAACATCATTCAAATCTCTGAGTTCAGCACCTGCATCTTTGTTCTCAATGCCTGCACTATCAACTGAAGGAGGAGTGACAATTTCTTGAGGATTTTGATCATAAACCAGATCATTATCCTCGATAGGCTTGACTCTACTCGTTAGATCATCAAACTTAACATTTACTGAATCAAACATGCTTCGAGATCTAAGGTTAAACAACCTATATGCATGACTATTTTGAGAATAACCCATGAAAATGCACTTATCACTCTTTGAGTCAAGTTTAGTTAGATGATTTCTATCGTTAAGCACATATCAAATACATCCAAACACATGAAAATAACTCAAGTTCGGTTTCTTACCAATGAATAATTTGTAGGGAGTTGCACATGAACCTGGTCTAAAATAAGCCCTATTTATGATTTGACATGCAATGTTCATTGCTTCAGCCTAAAAACGTTTTGCTACTAGTCATCTCCGCTAGGGTTCTATTCTTACGTTCAGCAATGCCATTTTGTTGAGGGGTAATTGGAGAAGGAAATCCATGACTAATACCCTAAGAAGTACAGTACTTTGAAAAAGATGCATTTTCAAATTCCTTTTCGTGATCAGTTCTAATCCTACCAATTTTCACATTAAACCTTACACACAGCTTCTTTGCAAGTTTTTTGAAAGCCTCAAAAGTTTCAGATTTTTCTTTTAGAAATTCTATCCAAGTAAATCTAGAAAAATCATCAACAATAACGAATACATACCTCTTACCACCAAGGCTCTCAACCTCAAGTGGTCCCATGAGATCCATGTGAAGCAATTCAAAGAAAGATGATGTAGTGAGACTTTGTTGGACTGAATGTGGCACCCTGACCTGTTTTCCTTTCTGGCATGCCTCGCACACCGGAATGATCTTGGTGTTGAGCTTAGGCAGTCCACTCACAGCTTCTTCCTTGGCCAACCTGTCCATCATCTTGTAGTTGACATGTCCAAACTTTTGATGCCACAGCTCCGCATCACTCAATTGGGACAGTCTGCAAAAAGCATCACTTTTGAATTTGGTAGCAATTATCTGAGGTTCTTTTGACATTGAGAATGCACTGTCCATTCTCCTCATAGACTTCACACTTTTCACGGTTGAATTTTATGCTAAAACCTCCATCGCACAATTGACTTATGCTGATTATATTTGCAGTAAGTCCTTCTACTAGCAGCACATTTTCCAGTGTTATAATGCCAGGAACATGGAGAGTCCCTTGGCCAAAGATTTGACCGTTTGCACCTCCTCCATACTTCACTTTTCCACCTCGAAATCTGACAATGTTGGAAAGCAGTTCCTCTGAGCCTGTCATATGCTTCGAGCATCCACTATCAAAATACTAGGCTCCAGGGACATGAGACTTCAGGGAGGTATGGATCATATTACACTTGATGCTGTTTTTCTTGACCCACACTTATTTGAACCTGATGTTGGTAGCGCGGTTACCAACATGGGATTTATCAGCCACACCTGTTCTCTGAAAGTGTCTTCTCTCGCCAATGATCTTCCAGCAAAAGGGCCTAATGTGCCCTGGTTCTCCACAATAATGGCACAAGTACTGTCTTCTTCTCTTTTTGTGACGTTTGGAAGATTTCTGTTCTTGACTTGGAACATGCGTTGGATGACTCGGTTTGAAACCTATTCCATGCTTTGAGGACTTTGGGAAGCTAATCTCCAAGATTTCATCCAGCTTCGCCTTAACTTTATTCAGATTTTAAATGGTTCCTTGAACTTTGGTCAGTTCATTCTTCATCTTTTCAAGCTCAGCATCCTTCTTGGTGAGAGACGTTTCCAACCGGACAATAATGTCGAGCTGATCCTCCTTTTCTTTGGTTAGCTTTTCTACTTCTTTTACGAGATCTTTGACCTTTAGTACCTGTTTTCCCCAATTGACAAATAATTTCTGGTGGTCAATACTCAGCTACTCGTATTCCTCATAATAATCAGTGATCTCGGCATTCAGGCACACGATGTTGTCTGCAAGCAAACCAACATGGACATCGTCATCCCACACAACATGGATGAATAAGGATGGAAAAAGACCAGTTGACTCGGAATCATTAACATCCTCGGTGAAATCAGTAGCGACCATGATTTTCTTTCTAAGAGTGTTGGGACACTCATTCTTGTAATGTCCCCAAGCTTTGCATTCGTGGCATTGGATCTCGCTGAGTGATTTTGCAGGACTGGACATATTGGGAATTGAAGTTGTGGACTGAGATCTGGGAAGAGCACGTCCAGTAAACTTTGGAGTAGATGTCAGTGACCTATTCCTTGCATTTGCGCTTCCAAGACTGTTCTTCTTCTTCAAGAAATTGTTGAAGCGTTGAGTCACAAAGGCCAGTTCATCTTCATCATCGACTGCAACTGAACCGGAAGAAAAAGCAACATTCTTCTCTTTCGAGCTAGAGCTAATGTGTTCCATCTCATATTGCTTGAGGTTTCCAACTAAGGTGTTGAAGTCGATGTTATCAACATCTTTGGATTCGTCTATGGCCACCACCTTCATGCTATATTTCTTCGAAATGGATCTTAGCAATTTTCCTACAATACGGGAATTAGATATGGCCTCACCAAGCTCTCTGCACTCTTCTGTTATTTTCGACAATCTTATGGATCTTCGCCGGTCTGGGTGAGCTGCCTGGCGGGGCTTCTCCGGGTGCCTTAGCCGAAGATGCTGTGGACCAGCTGGCGGCGGAGCTAGATGCTGATCTAGGAGCCGAGACTTAGTCTTTTTAGGACTCTTGTTTTCTTTTGGTTAGACCTGTTGTTAGCCTGTGTGGCTGGTCTGACTTTTTGCCGCCTCTGAATTTGTACTTTTGGATAATTATAATAATAAATGCTTTTTTGTCTTGTAATGACTCTTGAATTCTTAGGGTTTCCTGATTTTCCGGAAACCCTAGTACTTTTTGATTCCCTTTGCACATGCTTTTATTTCCTTTAAATATGCACATATATTCATCATTTTTCCTCAATTTTTGCGATGGCATCATCCCCTCTTCTCCAAGAACTTGATATCACCAAGCGAAAAAAAATTTCTCTGGTCGTCGAAAACTTCAAGCTTTCTGACAAGCTTGTCATGCTCGGAGAAAAAATAAGCTACCTTTATTGTCTGCTGGAGAAGAAAAGGTAAAAGAAATGCCACTACAAAAGAGAATGGGCTGAGCTTTGGCAAGTTAACCACCAACTGCAAGAGCAGAGGGCTAACTTGACTGAGTCGGTGAACCGCCTGACCATTGCCGCCGGCGAGGCTCATGCGCATGTCGAACGGGCTGAAAAATACCGCCATCGTCTGCATGAGATCGAGCGTGAGCTTTGGCGTGTTCTCCGGGCTCTGGCCTCAGATCGGAGATCTATTTAAGGATGATCTTTTGTTTTTGTATTTATTTCCTGCATTTTTGTAATCAAAATTGCCAACCTTCGTAGAAGGGGTAGGCAACTTGTATTTTGCATTTCCCAGAACTAATGAAATATATATTTGCGAAGATACCATGATAAACATGAAAGATTTTCTTTTAATCGATATTTTCTGTTCAAAGTTCGTGGATTGTGTTTTTGGACTTACCCTCTAAAGACTCCGATTTTAACTGGGTCTTGTTTGGGGTTGATCAACCAGGACAAGCATCTCACAAGATTTAGGCTGATAATCAGGTCAGGCATAAACGTGGGTCATCCCGGCGTACCTGTTCAGGCAAGTTAGAATATTTAACGGACGATTGTTCTAGGTCAATCTTGGTGTTTCTTGGCAACCAGGTCTGGAAATACAAGCGTCTGCCTTTTAAATAGGACTGATTATAATCGCCAGTCAGGTCAGGAAGTTTGGGGCATCCGCCCTTATCTAATCCTGGCCTATACTGACAATCAAGTCAGGAAATCGAGGGCATCCGCCCTTAGCCAATCCTGGATTATACTGACAATCAGGTCAGGCAAAATCGAGGGCATCCGCCCTTAGCCAATCCTGGCTTAAACTGACAATCAGGTCAGGTAAAATCGAGGGCATCCGCCCTTAGCCAATCCTGGCTTAAACTGATAATCAGGTCAGGCAAAATCGAGGGCATCTGCCCTTAGCCAATCCTGGTTTTTTTAAGAAGGTGCATTTAAGATGGTTGATCGACGAATTCTCGATGCGCTAGTTTCAGAATCCGTCTCCACAAGAGTACGGAGCCGGTTGTAGGGCGGAGAGTTCTTCCCGAGTCGTGTCTCTCGAGGATGGATATTATCGACTTGTCGGTTTCTTAATTGCTCTTATCGTCGGTAGCGACTAACTATTCTAAACTAGGAAAGCAGTAGTCATTGTTCGGTTTCGGTTTTTATAACTAAGATTTATATGGAAATACAAGATTTAAAAACATTGAAAATGAAAAGGAAATTAAAGCTTATTTAAAAACGATTAATCTAAACTAGTTAACTAAGAAAGCTTATAATTTAAATTAAGGAAAATGGAGGGAAAATTAAGGTCTAGCTTATTTGAAAAAGTCAACATTAATTTAATAAAAATTAAAGCTTTAAAAAGGAAGATTATATAAAACTTCTAAAAACTAAGAAATTGATCTAAAAAACTTAACAACTTAAAAGCATAAGTTCAAAAGCTAGAAAGCTCAAACGCTATAAAATAAGAGTTTTGATGATCAGTTGAACAACTAAACTACGATCAAACATCAACACACAATTAGATGAAATAACAAGAAATAAAACTATATTAATGGAAAGATATTACCAAGAGTATGATCCACAAAAGCTTGAAATGGAAAGCTTGAAAGCTTGACAATGGAAATCTGAAACTTAGCTTGAACAACTTAACTAATAAGATCTATCACTTAACTAAACTAAAGCTAATTAACTAACAACTTTCTAGGATCTTTCTTGATCAAAATGAAAAGGAAAGGATTTGGTTATGGTTTGGAGGAGCTTCCTGGGAGGAAAAGTCCTCAGCTGCAAGTTGTCTCCAAATGAAAAGACGTTGCCTTGGTTTTAACATTCGCAGGGGCAAAATTATCCAAAAAGCAGCGAAAATCTGCTTTCCAGTCGATCGACTGTAAAGCAGTCGATCGACTGGCAGTCGATCGGTCAACTCTCCTGTCGATCGACTGCTCTTGTCAAAACGGCCAAAAGCCCTGGAATTCAGTCGATCCTCGGAGTTCCAGTCGATCGACTGCAATCGATTCGACCTCATCGGCAGTCGATCGACTGCAGTGTCCAAAATAAAAAGTCCCTGGAATCCAGTCGATTTCGGAGTTCCAGTCGATCGACTAGAAGGGCAGTCGATCGACTGAACTCTAGTCGGTCGACTGGATTGCTGCACCCGGCTCGACGCCGGTTTATCGAGCCTCGTCCGTTGCGCTCCCTTTCTTTGTCTGTTCATTTTCGAGTCGAGTATCAACGATCCCAAACAAGCGCGGGCCCCGCTTAGACGTCCTACGGCCAACAGAAAAATGAAATAGTAAAAAACTACAAAAACTAATAATAAAACGTACAAAAACACGAAAACCTAGAAATAACGAAAAACGGCCAACTCGACTCCTAAAACACCTAAAAGCAAGCGAAACACACGCAACGTGATACAAAAATGATAGCAAAAATATGTACAAAAAGATGCAAATCAATGGTGAACGAGAATAAACCAGCAATTTTATTCAATAAAGCATTCTTTAGTAATAAATGACAAGAGATTATAATTATACATAAAACTTTCGTAAATTAGCAATATTCCATGCACGAGGGAGTTCAGTCCCATCCAGCTCTTCCAATTTATAATCGCCTCCCGCTAAGATTTGGATGACTCGGAGCGGGCCTTGCCACGCGGCATCCAGATTTCCTTTTGCCCTTCCCAAATCAGCTCTCCTCAAAACCAGGTCTCCTACCTGGAACTGCCTCTTTATCACGGACTTATCGTATGTTGCTTTTATTCTTCCTTTGATGTGCGCCATTCTGACAGCAGCTCTATCCCTTTTCTCCTCGATCAAGTCCAGAGCATCCTGAATTAATAACTCATTCTGTTCTTCAACAAAATTCTGAACTCGATGAGTCTCCATGCTAATCTCGGCAGGCATCACAGCATCCATACCGTAAACTAGGCTGAAAGGCATTTCCCCTGTGCTTTCCTTGGGATTAGTTATTTATGCCCACAGGATTGAATTCAGCTCATCCACCCATCTGCCTCCAGCTCTCTCCAGACGTGTCTTGATCCCGTGTGTTGATGGTCGATATCGCCTATCAAATAAGTGTCGAACCAAGCTAATCATATCCGCTAAGTATTGGGAACGAACTCGCCGAACTGGGATATCCGCGCACACGACTACCAAGTAAACCAGGGAAATTTGCCAAGCGACCATGCCGAGAAGGCTGAGCCGGCCCGCGACTCATCGCCGAGCAGAGCTCGCAATAAGCTGCCGAGCTGAGCTCGTGTGGCTCGCCGAAGGTGTCCGCACGATGCCGAGCTGAGCTCAGGCCCGCGATGCCGAGAAGAGCTCAGCATAGGCTGCTGAGCTGGGATCGCGTGGCTTACCGAAGGCGCCCGCGCGATGCCGAGCTGAGCTCAGGCCCGCGATGCCGAGCAGAGCTCGCAACATGTTGCCGACCAGGATGCACGGAGCTGGCCGGGAATTCCCGCACGTTGTCGCCAAGCTCAGACCCACGCCGCCAAGCAGAGCACACGGCACGTTGCTGACCGGGACGCGTGGAGCTGGACGAGAATTCCCACATGATTGCCGCCAAGTTCAGGCCCGCGCCGCCGAGCAGAGCACGCGAGATGTTGCCGACCAGGGCGTGCGGAAGCACCGGGCCAAACTCGGGGCTAGTTGCCGAGCTGAAATGCGCCGGACAGATGAGCTCGGCTCCCTGCCAAACATTCCTGCCGGAGATACCAGGTAGGGTATGCCGAGTACTTTGAGATCGGCACTCTGCCGAGCAGAAACTTGCCCGGAGGAGACTGAAGACCCGAACCTCGAGTCAAATGCTCTGGCTGGGGAGAGCCGACCTGAGAAGTGTCGAGCAGGGTGGATTCTTCGGAGAGACCCGCTCGATTCGAAGAATGTCTGAGGTCGGCATTGAGTCGGTGGAAAATAGCTGAGGATGGTACTGAGGCGGTGGATACTAGAGCAGAGGTTTTGAAGGGCCAATAGGAGAGTGCCAGGTGTCTAATTAGGGTTTCAATGGAAAACTATAAATAGCCTCTCCAAGAGAGAGAGAAAGGATCCCCAATTTTCTAGAGAGAAAAACATAGAGAGCTTTAGAGAGAGAAATCTTGTATTTCAAGGTCAAGCACCTGTAAAAAGGGTCCGGCTAAGGCCGATCCGAACTAATTTTGAGGAATAAAAGTTAAGCACTTTTTCCCACTCGTTTCTGCTATCTGATTGCTGTTCTTCTTATTATTTTTGGTTTTGTATTGGTTGTGTTACCCTTAACATAAACAAAATGGCGCTAGAGGAAGTTTTCTTGTGATCTGCAGTCCCCACTTGCTCAGTCAGCTATTCGAATTTAGTTTTCTGTCTTCTGCCCAATTTTTCATTTTTTGTGAGGAGCTGAAACTCAGCTCTTCGTTGTATTTGAGTTCGATAAAAAAAAAGAGAAGAAAGAAGGAGAAATTTCTGCTCATCCCACTTTTCAGCATGGATCCTTCAGAGAGTTCAAGGAGAAATCCTGGTAAGGGGCGCTAGGAAAAGACTGTCCAATCGGGCCTGAACGAGTTAGACCCAGAACAAGTCAGATCGTTCATGCAGCACCCAGCTTTTGCCAAAGAATTTGAGGAGATGATGAGGAAAGCAGCAAAGTCAATCCTGACACCTGAAGCTCTGGTCGGCAACCCTAGGAATGTTGACCTTCGGGAAGGTCAAGCAGAGTCAGATCCGGCTCGAGAGGCAACAAAGAAAAATGGGAAAAGAAGGCTGGAGGAAGAGGCTGAGCCGAACGCCAAGAGCAGGCTTGATAGACCTCCCATCACACGCCGCCTCACATTCTCTTCCCCTCAAAACGTCTTTGCCCGGCTCGGAAAGACAACCAGCAAAGCACGAGAGGATCTCCCAGTGAGGTTGGCCAACAGCAAAAGCATGGCCGTGAGCATCCCAGGCAAGCCAAACGATGAATTGGCCGAGTTGAAGTTGCTGAAGCAAAGGATTGTCGAGCTGGAGGCCAAGCAAACCACCCCCCCAGTCCAACCCACATACCCGATCTCGCGGCCGATTGTGACCAGCTCGGCGTGTGATGATGAGTCCCCCCTATCTGTCCAAATTCTCTCTGAGCCTTTAGAAGGAAAGCTTAAAATCCCCCCAATTGCTTTGTACAAGGGAAGCAGCGACCCCGATTCACACCTGAGCCATTACCAGAACTACATGGACATGCTCGGCGCGTCTGACACTTACAGATGCCGAATGTTCTCCATGACCCTGGACGAAGTCCCTCTGAGGTGGTACCAGTCGCTCCCACGTCATTCAATCTGTTCATGGCCGCAGTTGAGGTCCTCGTTCCGAGGACACTTTATTGTTTCCAAAGCCACCGTCGCACCCAAGAGAGCTATCGTGACTATAGTGCAGCAGCCAAATGAGTCATTGAAGAGCTACATATCTAGGTTCACAAAGCAAGTCTCAGAATCTCAGCCGTGTGGCGACGAAGCCTTGCTCATCCTAGCTCAGAACGGATTGTCAGACAATTCCTTCTTCAAATGGGTAAATAACCAGCAAGACCCGCAAACCTTCCAAGAACTCCTCACTCTGGCCGCGTCACAAATCCCAGCCGAACAGAACATGTCAACTCCAGTAATTTCCTTCCCACAGCATCACAAACCAGCTCGCCAGGTTGACAAAAACCCAAGCTCTCAGGCAATCATGTCTAAAAAACTCTTACAAGACAAACACACAGACCTCCTTGCAGAGTACAACGAAGTCTACTTGATGGCATCAGCCACAATTTTTGAATGGATCAAAGACCTAGATATCCTTCCCCCAGCTCGGCCGATCAAGAAAGACCCTTCCTTGCTGGACAAAAAGAGGTTCTGTAGGTACCACGGATCGATCGGGCACAACACAGAAGAGTGCCACGATTTAGTCCGTGCCCTGATCAAAGTTTGTGATGATCGTAATCTGCTGCCGTTATCAAAGAATCATCAAGTCCGGCAAGAACGAAGGGGAAATAATCAGCCACCCCCACCACCACCCGCCGGGGCCGGGGCTCCGCGAGAAATCCTGACCTTCATTAATACGAGCCAAGTTGAGGAAGAGATTTCGAATAGGAAGAGGAAGATCCTGATCAGAGAGGCTAGGAGCTCAATTCAAAAAACAAAAGTCATGAGATCTGACGTTTTTCATTTCGACGACCAATCAGAGGAAGAAGACAAGCTTGTATCATCCTTCACCTTTCACGACTCAGATGCAGCCCCGCTGGAACATCCCCACTCAGATGCCCTCGTCATTACTGTGCCCATACTTGGAATCCGAACTCATCGAGTCCTCGTAGACCCTGGAGCGTACGCAAGTATAATCTACCTGCCAGCCTTCCGAAGGATGAAGGTGCCAAAAGAGTACATCGAACCATGTGAGGACARGATCAGGGGAATYAGCGGCGGCTATGTGCAGACCCTTTTTCAGGTGAGACTATCTGTAGAGTTTGGCACCGGAGAAGAGAAAAGGACCATCCTCACAACTTTTAAGGTGATTGATGTCCTGAGCGATTACAACGCCCTCATCGGCAGACCAGCTCTTTATGACCTCCGAGGCGCAATGTTTGTCTATCATTACTCGATCAAATTCCCAGGCACCCTAGGTGAATGTGAGCACCGAGGAAATCAAGTGGCTGCTAGGGAGTGTAGTTGGTCGATCAGGCCAAAATAAATCAACACGGTCGAACCGATGGAAGCAAGCAAAGAATCGAGCAAAGAAGCGAATGAAGAGTCGGAAAACAAGGGCGTGATGAGCTCAGAAATGGCCGCCGAACTCACAGAAAGAGAAGTGGAGAAAAGATTTTGCTCCGGTCAGGACAACAGTGACAATGCCAAGCTCGGCCACAATGAACAAAGCAAAGAAGAAGCGGGAAAGGAGCTCTCTGGGCATCAATGCCGAACAGAAAGAACCGAGCTCAATAATTCCGAGCAGAATAAAGAACTGAAAGTACAGGCCAGAAAAGCCAGCTGCAAACCTACCGAGCAGGAGGACGCCGACCTGAGCAGGGACTGAGGTCGGCGCCCAGGGAAAGAACCAATGTCGGAGCTTGAAAATGTCAAAAGCCGAGCAGAGAATGTCGACCTGGAGATCGGGGTCGGCCTGAAGAATGTTGAGGATGAACTGGATCCGCGGAAGCCAAGCTTGAAGAGAAAGGCCACCCACGCTGAGCCTGTGGAGGAGTTAGACTGGGTATCGCTCGACGAACTCGACCCAAACAAACAAGTTTGGGTCGGCCATGACCTCAAGGAGCCCATCAGATCTGAGTTGATAAGCTTTCTGAAAGCAAATCAAGACGTCTTTGCCTGGACGCACGCTGACATGCAAGGCATCGACCCTGAGCAGGCTTGCCATAGGCTCAACATAGATAAGAATGTCAGGTCGGTGATACAGAAGAGGAGAAAACTCAGCCCGRACCGATACRAGGCGCTGGAGTTAGAAGTCGTGAAGCTCCTCGACAACAAGTTCATCCGTGAGGTCAGATACCCGGTCTGGGTGGCTAATCCCGTTCTTGTCAAGAAGCAAACAGGCCAGTGGCGGCTATGCATTGACTTTTCTGATCTCAACAARGCTTGCCYYAAGGATAGCTATCCGCTCCCTCACATTGACTATATGGTGGATGCAACCGCTGGRCATGAACTGATGAGTTTCRTGGATGCTTACTCAGGGTACAATCAAATACCAATGCACCCAGAAGACCAGGAACACACATCGTTCTACTCGGCGAGAGGTCTCTACTGCTACACAATGATGCCCTTTGGCCTGAAGAACGCTGGGGCTACCTATCAGCGCTTAGTTAATAAAATGTTTGCTAATATGATAGGAAAGACCATGGGAGTCTATGTAGATGTCATGCTCGTCAAATCCTTGTACTCAACTGACCACATCGATGATCTGAATAAAATGTTTTCAATTTTGCGCGTTTACCGAATGATGTTAAACCCAAAGAAATGCTCCTTTGGAGTTAGCTCAGGAAAATTTATGGGCTACATGGTAAGCCAAAGAGGCATTGAAGCCAAMCCAGATAAAATCCGAGCTATAACTGAACTACAACCTCCCAGAAGTATAAAACAAGTACAGAGTTTAACTGGCAAAATGGCCGCTCTGAATCGTTTCATATCCAGGTCTACAGACAAGTGCAAACCCTTCTTCGAAGCAATCAAGAAAAACAAAACTTTCAAATGGACTGAGGAATGCCAAGCAGCCTTTGAAGAGCTCAAAAAATGCATGGCAAGCGTGCCAACCTTACAAAAACCAGTCAAGGAAGAGCCGCTGCATCTCTACCTAGTTGTCTCAGCGGCGGCAGTCAGCTCGGCACTCGTCCGAACTGATGAGCACGGACAACATCCGGTGTACTACACGAGCCACGCCCTACATGATGCCGAGTTGAGATACTCGTCCATGGAAAAACTAGCTTTTGCCCTCGTCACCTCCTCACGAAAGTTACGCCCGTACTTCTTGGAGCACAGAATTGTGGTACTGACGAGTTTTCCTCTCAAACAGATCATGCACCGCCCTGATACTTCGGGATGGATGATCAAGTGGGCTGTCGAGCTCGGACAATTCGATATAACGTACGAACCAAGAACAGCCATTAAGGGGCAAGCCCTTGCCGATTTCATAGCTGAGTTTACCTCAGCGGTCGAATCAATTCCCACAGAAACTGAACAGTGGCGCATGTACGTGGACGGGTCGTCAACAACTGGCAGAGCAGGAGCAGGGATAGTGTTAGTAAGTCCTGACAAGAAGCCTTTTTGCTCGGCCGTACGTTTCCAGTTCCCCCTGACCAATAATGAGGCCGAGTACGAAGCCCTTCTTGCCGGCCTGGAAGCAGCCGCCTCAATGGGGATCAGGAACCTAAAAATTCAAAGCGACTCCCAACTAGTAGTAAATCAGGTCAACGGAGAGTATGAAACCAAGGAACCCAGAATGGCATTATATCTTGAACTCACAAAAGCTCGTCTAGCCGAGTTTGAAGCTGAGGTCGTTCACGTATCACGAAACGATAATGTCCCAGCAGACTCTTTAGCTAAGCTAGCATCGAGCCTCGGAGTAGAAGAGCTAGATACAGTGACAGTCAGCCACCATTCAACAATGGCACTCGCCCCCGCCACCGCTTACTCGGTTAGTCAAGCCGAACAGAACAAAGAAGTTCAGGACCGAAAGGAAAGCTGGATGAAACCATTCATACTTTATCTAAACGGAGGGGTGCTCCCAGAGGACCGAGCTGAAGCGCGGTCAATACGAACAAAGTCAGCTCGGTTCACCATTATAGATGGGCTTTTGTATAAGAGAGGGTATTCCATTCCCTTACTCCGCTGCTTGAATGAACAAGATGCCGAATATGCGTTGAGAGAAGTACACGAGGGCATCTGTGGAAACCACGCTGGAGGACAATCACTAGCTCACAAACTCATCCGACAGGGATATTATTGGCCGACCTTGAAAAAAGACGCGATTGAGAAGGTCAGAAAGTGTGAAAAATGCCAAGTGTTTGCACCCCAGATCAACTCTCCTGCTGAGACCCTCAACTCCATATACTCGCCATGCCCGTTCGCTAAATGGGGAATACCTGATTAGTCCGTTACCGCAGGGCAAAGGAGGAGTGAAATCTGCAGTAGTGGCGGTGGATTACTTTACCAAATGGGCAGAAGCCGAACTATTGGCATCTATAACCGACCAGAAGATCATCAATTTCGTTTGGAAATCGATCATATGTAGATTTGGGGTGCCACTCTCAATAGTATCTGACAATGGCAAGCAGTTCGACAGCAAGAGGTTTAAGGCATTTTGTGGAGAGCTGAACATCAAAAACAATTTCTCCACACCATACCACCCTCAATCAAATGGACAAGTCGAAGCGGTTAATAAGATCCTCAAATACACGTTGAAGAAGAAGTTGGAGGATCTAAAAGGTAGCTGTCCAGAAGAACTACCCGGTGTCTTGTGGTCGTACAGAACAACGCAACGCTCATCTACAGATGAAACTCCTTTCTCACTGGCCTTCGGATCAGAGGCGGTTATACAAGTTGAGATCGGGACACCTTCCTACCGGGTAGCACACTTTGAGGAAGAGAAAAACGACATGGCCTGCCGAACTGCACTCGACCTCCTTGAAGAAAGAAGAATGGAGGCCGAGCTAAGGAATGCCATCTACAAGCAAAGAAGCGAACGTTACTACAATTCAAAAGTAAA
>BMAC01001275.1:148704-164570 GCA_014905375.1 Phtheirospermum japonicum | reverse complement strand
GAGGAAGCAACTGTTCGGTCTCTAGATGTTTTTTTCAATTCACGAACTATCATAAAATACATGTACATTGGGGTTTTTTGAAGATTTTGAGTTGATCATTATAATCCTAAGCAATATTTAAACTAAGACTAATTAAACTATTTATTTAAAACTAGATTATCAACTACGAGCAATAATTAAACTACCAATAAAATGCAACGAAGATTTAACCCTAATTAACGAATCTAAGAACATGAAAATAAAAAACTATCATGAAGCAATTGTATCATAAGAATCTAAAAAATAGGAAATTAAGCATAAATAAAATAGATGAATCCAATATCCAAGCATGAAATAAATTAAGAACTAATTATTAATCTAGAATTAACTAAGAATTTAACTAAGAACTTAACTAGGAAATTAACTATGAAATTAACTAAGAGTTTTAGAATAATTATTGTAACTACTGGAAGCGGTGAAAATCTCCAGCGTATCCGGAGGTTGAATTTTCAATCTTGATTTCTGGAGTGTATAAATGCGTTATTTCTGTGCTGGCTAACCCTAGGAAGTCGTCTCTGCTCGTAGGTAATCGTGTCTCCTTATAAAAATCTGAAATATGAAGGGTATTATATAGATATAGCATGTCTTGGCGCACAAGAAATCCTAAAAACGCATTTCTTGCAGCCACGTCGACGTCGCGTCGACCGACGCGTGCTGGCTCTTGGCGTCGACGCTGCTTTGGCTGCTCGCGTCGACTGACGCGGTCTTGGATCAACACTTCAGAGAGTTGCGGTCGGCCTTGCATCGGCCTGACGTCAATCGTCGCGGATCAGGCCTTGCGTCGATGGAGCATCGACGCTACAGAGAGCAAACATTTTTCTCAATTTTCTGCTACTTTCTCACCGGAAAGCTCGTTCTCCACTCTTGAACATTGAACTTCACCTATTACGCGCTGAAACTCTTCCGATTACTTAGCTGTAAGGTGAAAAACAACAATTAATCACCTAATCTCATCATTTATGATCAAAATATGGTAAAATAAGTTGGAAATGTAAAAATACGGAATTAAGCTTAAATCATCCAAGTTATACCAAAAAAGAATAGAAAAAGAACTAAAAATCTAAATAAAATACGGACAAATCTACGCTAATCAACCATAATAAAATTATTCGAATATTTCAAGAACTAACAAATAATCCAGATCTGATGAATAATTATTAAAAAAAATCGTGTGATCTTAAAAACTAGTGGCATTGGGTTTGGAAAAAAAATAATACAGAACCAACAAAATCGAAAAAAACACATACCATTTGCTTTTTATAATTTCCCATCATAACCTTCACAAAGGTTGGGATTAACATGGGCGAAGGTGACCTAATTTAAGAGATGGAAAAAATTAGAAAAAACCAAATTTGAGGGATGCGACCGATGGTAAAAATAATTGTGAGGAATAGTACTGGAGAAAGAAAAGAAGATGAAAAAAAGAAGAAGAAAAAAAGGAGAAGAAAAAAGGGATACACGGACTGCAAGGAGAAAAAAGGTGGGCTATAAATTTAACAAAAATAAGAATAAAAAAAAGTTGTTATTTATAGGGGGTCAAAATTTGGCCTCATCCCAAAATAAACTCCCTATTAACCACAGCCCGACACGTCATTTTTGGCTTATTTTGATTGGTCCACCTCAGCCACGGATTACTCTCACTGCGACACCTCATCATTAATAGTTAACACTATTAACAAAATGGAGGATATATATATATATATATATATAGTATATATATATATATATATATATATATATATATATATATATATATATATATATATATAGGGTTGGGTTCAAATGAGAACCCGTCATTATATGTGAAGCTAGGGACTCATCTTGCACCATTAGATTGGATAATCTTGATGGTTGAGATCATGACATGTCAGCATGGTAATAATGTAAAAAAATGCATTAATTAATTAAAAAGGGTATTTTGGACATATATCAACGTTTACAAAGAGCAATACATTGTTCTTTAGAAAGCACAATAGATTAAGAAAAAAAACATTACGATTGTATACAAAAAGCATCGGAAATTTCGTCTATAAACTGCAAATTCAAAAATTTGAAATAAAACTCAAATCTTCAACAAACCATAAATTTTTCAATTTTTATTCGTTTTGAATGAAATATATATCAAATTAATCACATTCTCAAGATCTACAATTTAAGATACATATTGAATGTTTTAAGACGTAAAAAAATATAATTAAATTTAAAAAATTGGATAGTCAAAGCATCGCACATGACTGATTTTAACACTACAGTATTGTATAAAAAGCACAATGAATCTGGACATAATTGCACTGTGCAATATTTAGAGTGCCTTTTTCTTATATTGTTACTGTTAGAATAGGGTGACCAACAAGCCAACTTGTGGCTGTGGTCTGACCTTTTTCTTATAATACAATTATTTTTATTCGTAATAATATCTTTTATACATATTGGCATTCCATATCTTTTATCCCATGCTAGTTGCATAGGTATGGTCCTGATGATGTTACTCTATTACGGTGGATTGGTCTAGCAGAACCGTGAGATAATATATATCCTCCATTTTGTTAATAGTGTTAACTATTAATGATGAGGTGTCGCAGTGAGAGTAATCCGTGGCTGAGGTGGACCAATCAAAATAAGCCAAAAATGACGTGTCGGGCTGTGGTTAATAGGGAGTTTATTTTGGGATGAGGCCAAAATTTTGACCCCCTATAAATAACAACTTTTTTTTATTCTTATTTTTGTTAAATTTATAGCCCACCTTTTTTCTCCTTGCAGTCCGTGTATCCCTTTTTTCTTCTCCTTTTTTTCTTCTTCTTTTTTCATCTTCTTTTCTTTCTCCAGTACTATTCCTCACAATTATTTTTACCATCGGTCGCATCCCTCAAATTGGTTTTTTCTAATTTTTTCCATCTCTTAAATTAGGTCACCTTCCGCCATGTTAATCCCAACCTTTGTGAAGGTTATGATGGGAAATTATAAAAAGCAAATGGTATGTGTTTTTTCGATTTTGTTGGTTCTGTATTATTTTTTTTCCAAACCCAATGCACTAGTTTTAAGATCACACGATTTTTTTTAATAATTATTCATCAGATCTGGATTATTTGTTAGTTCTTGAAATATTCGAATAATTTTATTATGGTTGATTAGCGTAGATTTGTCCGTATTTTTATTAGATTTTTAGTTCTTTTTCTATTCTTTTTTGGTATAACTTGGATGATTTAAGCTTAATTCCGTATTTTTACATTTCCAACTTATTTTACCATATTTTGATCATAAATGATGAGATTAGGTGATTAATTGTTGTTTTTCACCTTACAGCTAAGTAATCGGAAGAGTTCAGCGCGTAATAGGTGAAGTTCAATGTTCAAGAGTGGAGAACGAGCTTTCCGGTGAGAAAGTAGCAGAAAATTGAGAAAATGTTGCTCTCTGTAGCGTCGATGCTCCATCGACGCAAGGCCCTGATCCGCGACGATTGACGTCAGGCCGATGCAAGGCCGACGCAACTCTCTGAAGTGTTGATCCAAGACCGCGTCAGTCGACGCGAGCACCAAAGCAGCGTCGACGCCAAGAGCCAGCACGCGTCGGTCGACGCGACGTCGACGTGGCTGCAAGAAATGCGTTTTTAGGATTTCTTGTGCGCCAAGACATGCTATATCTATATATACCCTTCATATTTCAGATTTTTAAAGGAGACACGATTACCTACGAGCAGAGACGACTTCCTAGGGTTAGCCAGCACAGAAATAACGCATTTATACACTCCAGAAATCAAGATTGAAAATTCAACCTCCGGATACGCTGGAGATTTTCACCGCTTCCAGTAGTTACAATAATTATTCTAAACTCTTAGTTAATTTCATAGTTAATTTCCTAGTTAAGTTCTTAGTTAAATTCTTAGTTAATTCTAGATTAAATAATTAGTTCTTAATTTATTTCATGCTTGGATATTGGATTCATCTATTTTATTTATGCTTAATTTCCTATTTTTTAGATTCTTATGATACAATTGCTTCATGATAGTTTTTTATTTTCATGTTCTTAGATTCGTTAATTAGGGTTAAATCTTCGTTGCATTTTATTGGTAGTTTAATTATTGCTCGTAGTTGATAATCTAGTTTTAAATAAATAGTTTAATTAGTCTTAGTTTAAATATTGCTTAGGATTATAATGATCAACTCAAAATCTTCAAAAAACCCCAATGTACATGTATTTTATGATAGTTCGTGAATTGAAAAAAACATCTAGAGACCGAACAGTTGCTTCCTCGAGAGAATCGACTTGTGTCAAACTCACCACCCTACAAGTTCCTCGTACTCTTGCGAGCAAACTTATGTGTTTTTAAAATTAAATATTTTAAAAGGGGTGCACCAAAGTTTGGATCAAAATTTTGGCGCCGTTGCCGGGGAAGTAACGAGTAGGAATTAAAGATATTTTTCATTTTATTTTCTTTTTAAGTTATTATTTTCTTTTTACTTTTCGCACTTTGTTTGGGTTTTTGCCACTTGGTACGTTGATTTGTTGTTGAGTTTATGCAAGGTAGGCTATCACTCCAACGCGACCTTGCACCATTCATTGACAACATCCATCGTTCAAGCCCACCGAGACCAAGGCCCCTTCTTATTCCCGAGAACAATTCTTCAACAGCGACTGATTTTGTTTGCGACCGAGTTCCCAACACGATGTTAGGGGCACAATCGATTCGAAATGGAGATTCCCCACCAAGATCACCTCCACGCCCAATGCGAAACGGGTATGGTAGTGAACCAATCGTTATTCAAGGACAACCACAGCCCCGAATTATCAGCAAAACATAGAGAATTTGAGACAAGACGTAGGGAGAAAAGAAGGAGTCAACCAACAGCACAACGTAGTGAATCACCAACCCAACATGGCAAATATGAGGCAAAACGAAGAAAGGAATGACGATCTCAATCGTCAACACAACATCGAGAACATGCCATTCAGGAATGAAGACTTTTATCAGCATAACGATCATGCTAACAATCATAGGCACGTGAATGATTGGTTGGCAAATCAAAACCATGGCTACGAACAAGACCATTTTGAAAGAAGATACGAGCGCGACAATGATTATGAAAGAAACGCATATGACAACCGCTACGAGAGAGCTCAGCACCAAGTTAGTGAACCAAGAGGAGATAGAGCACCTAGACAGCGTGATTTGGCGCGTCCGAAGGTTGTACCTTTTGGGTCCGCTATTATTCTTGGACCAACCGCAAGATAAGTGGAGATCAAACCGCACCAACTTAATTTACTCCCGACTTTCCATGGAGGAGCCCATGAAGACCCTTTGGCATTTCTGAACTATTTTGTTGATGAAGTTGGAAGATTTTTAGTTCATGGCCTTAACCAAGAAGAGGTGCGAATGATTTGTTTTCCGTATAGCATGAAAGACAAAGCGAAGTCATGGCTACTATCCCTAGAGCCTGGTTCGTTGACTGACTGGGAGATGATAAGCGAGAAGTTTTTGAATCAGTACCCTTCGGCACAAACAACGAGGCATCTTCGAAGGCAAATTGCTACCTTTGAATGGAGAGCTATTTCACGAAACGTGGGAACATTACAAGACGCTTTTGCAAGCTTGCCCCCACCACAACTACTCTCCGGAGATGACTAACCAATTTTTCTTCGATGGATTGTTGGACCATGGGAAAAGAGAAGTAGAGATAGCGGCAGGAGGAGATTTCGGAGATTTGACAGCTCCCAAGGCGAAACAAGTGTTGGAGAAGCAAAGCGAGAATTCTAGACAAACCAACTCTCGGCCTCGTAAATTAAAAGTTAATGAGATATCCATTCTCGATCCTGATTTAGATGACGGGAAATTAGTCAAAGCAAAATGCGAGGAGATATTTGATGAGAAATTGGCAGCTTGGAAGGCCGAGCAGGCAAGCAAGGCCTCTTCAAGGAAAGCTGATGCGACGTGTCAACAATGCGGATCCTCCGACCATTTAGCAGACATGTGCCCGAACAATGTTGAACAACATGAAGACGTTGACGCAATCCATAATTATTCAAATCAAGGTCCCAGGAAGTTTCCAACGCAACGTGATAATCCTCTTTTTAAGTGGGGCCCAGGAAGTCCGAATTATATGCCACCCGATCCGCAATACCCACCACCACATGCACAAGCACCATTGCCACCACCACAAAATAATTTCCATACGCAAGGACAGGTGCCTACAATAGTTCAATAAACTGATCAGCTTTTGGTTTGGCAGCAAAATCAAGTGGCCGAAACTATTAAAAACCAAGATGGACTTGCGGACGTTAGAAACGAAATCACCGACATGAAAAAGGCTATTCTTGAGAATATGGTTGGGCAGAGGAAACTTGAAACAGCAATATGTCAATTATCGACTCACCTAGCCAAGCTCTCAGACGAGAAAGGAAAACTTCCAAGTCAAGCAAAAAAGGCGTCAGCAGTGCATGTCCTTCGCAGTGGAAAGAAGATCGATAACAGAGTAGTTGACTGAGATGATGAGGTCGAAGTCTAGAATAAAACACCAACTCCTAGCAAGGGAGATGATTCTAAACCAGTAGATCAACTTCATAAATCCTCTAATCGATATGTTCCCAGATCCATTCAAGGGACGATTCCGAACAATGCCCTTGGCAAAGACGATGTTCCTAAACCACCACCGCCGAAACAATTAATGACGCCGATCAAGGATGTTGTTCCTTTTCCAAGCCGTTTGTGTCCAGCGAAAGAGAACAAAAGGTTCATGGAACTATATAACTTATTGAAGAACGTCAATATTAACTTGCAACTTTTGGAGGTAATCAAAACAATGCCAGCCTATGTACAATTTTTCAAAGAACTTGCTTCAAGGGAGAGACGCTTGGCATCAAACCAATTTATAACACTGCCAAAGGAAGTTAGCGCGATTTTCAAGAAGCCATTACCACCCAAGGAACGCGATCTTGGAAGTTTCAGCATCACTATTTCATTGGTTAATGGACCAAAAGCAATAGGAATGTTAGACCTTGGAGCAGGAGTTAATCTAATGCCTTATTCGCTTTATCAAGAATTTGATCTTGGGCCCCTGAAACTGACCACCATGCGACTACAGTTGGCCGATCACTCGGTTCGGCTACCTTTGGGGATAGTTGAAGATGTTTTAGTACATGTTGGAGAGTTAGTAATTCCGGTTGATTTTGTGGTTATGGATGTTGGCGAAGTATCGGCTGAGAACACGGAGCATACCATTCTACTGGGGCGCCCGTTTATGTCTACCTCCCATACCCTGATTGATGTTCACAAGGGGAGGATGACGATAACCATTTTTGGCGAAAAAGTGACGTTTTCTCTAAAGGATATTAAAAATACTCCTACCCCTGCCATGCTAAATGATTTTTCGTTCGTTGATCCCGTTGCATCGTGCATTCACGAGCTTAAGGGAGTCGTGGTTGTGGACAAATTAGGCGACGGGGACGATGCCGAATTTCCAAGGAAGGAGTGGGATACTCAAGAAGTTGACTTTGGTGAGGAATACGATGAGTTTGACGACGAGAAGCATTTGAGTGGAGAAGATTTGATCGAGCTACTAGGGATTGACATAAATGATATTATTGAAGAATCTCGAGATGAATTTTATATGGGGAGCAAAGCACCTAAATTCGAGGGAATGGTAGAGTTGAAGCCACCAACAAATCATTCGATTTACGATTCCCTCGACCCCAACAAAATTTTRGACTATAKAAGGAACAAGGGCGAGGCGTTCAACAACACTTGGATGCCAAATAAGAAGAAAAKGAAAGAGGTTCGCACCAATGAAGTTAAAAACTTACAGTATGAGGCTGGGCAATTAGTGTTGTTTAATAATGAACGTAAGTTTGACCCTGCTGATTTCGAGGCTGCATGGAGTGYACCGTTCTTGATAAAGATATGGAAGAGTATGGAGTAGCCACGTTGTATGATGAGGTCGGAAAATCATCCTTTCAAGTTCACAAACATAGACTGAAACCTTATCACAACAGAGGAAAGAAGAATTGAGATCGCAAGTTGGTGGAGTGTGGAGATCCACCACACGGTTGGAATTAGACGAACAAGATAGCGTCGAGCAAGCGACGTTAAAATTTGTGCTTCTCGGGAGGCAACCCGAGCTTTTTGTATCTTTTTGTACTTTATTTTCAGTTTATTTAATATTTTATTTTGATTTTTATRTTTTTAGAACAGATGGAAGGACTCGAACGAGGAGAACCGATAAATCAAGCGAAGGAAGAATCGACCCAAAATTCCACCCAGAATTCTTCCKACGTCGACGCCGAGACTGCTRGCATCGGTCGACGRGGCGTCGACGCACCTGCCGAGAAATTGGTCTCTGTAGCGTCGATTGGGCTCGCGTCGGTCGACGCTACGTCGACGCGAACCCCGGACCCAGCCCAGAATGCATTTAAAACCYGATTTTGGCCTGCTAACCTGACCCAAGTTCGTTTGACCKYCGGGAACATCCCTGGAAACAGCTTATAAGCCTCCCAAACTCCCCCTCTCCTCACTTTTCAACTTATAATCTCTTCTTCTTTTTCAAAATTTTTTCCTTCTTGATTTCAAATTCTTTACTTCTTCCTTTGTTTCCTTGCAACCACAAGACCCAATTAGSCAACATTACCCAGAAATTTCCATTCCCCCAACTTACCTTCAAGCTAATTACTCCAAAATGGGCTGCATAAAGTTTGGGGCAATTTCCGGGAACAAGCTAATTCGAGCTACAATCATCGAGGTACTTCGCTTAAAACTCTCTTGGGATATATATTTTTGTTGTTGGTTGTGTTGGGATAGAATTTGGTGCAAGGATTACTCAAATTTTTAGTTGGTTGGACACGCACGCAAAGTGTTCGACAAAATTCCCCAAAGAACCAAAAGGTGTTATTTTCAAGATTATTCATTCCCGTACAACTTCTATTTGATTGACAATGTCTCGAGCGGGAAAATGCTAGGATATGTCGGGGAAATATGGAGCGTCGTTCCCAATTTTTGACAAGAAGGAAGGGGACGCTTTTAAGAATATTCGAAAATGGGGGTTCGCAACCCATTGGACTTTGAACATCGACGTGATCAAGGAGGAGGCCTCGAATGGATCGGAGCACCACACCGATCTCTCTCGATATGTCGACGGCCTCGGTTGTGGGTATTTCGCCCGCATGCATCTACCCAGATTTAGCGAGCTTATGCTCGAGTTTTTCTCTACTCTGGCAATCCGGAACGACGAGACCTTCACATGTCGGCTAGGTGGTAATGACATTCATGTGGATGAGGAAATTTTTTGGTTTCCCGACCGAAGGGATCACCCGGTGGGTGTTCAAGGCTTCGATTTAGACTCTTTTGGGGGGAAACACGGGTGATTGCAAGTGATTTCCTTGTTCAAAGATTCAAGACAAAGCCCTCTATATTGCCTACAAGATCCTCGGCCACATTATTTTATGCAAAAATGAGGCCACCTACGCGACCAAGTCCGAGCTCTACGTTCTATAGTGTCTTATTGACGGTCGTCAAGTCCGGCTATACCCGTTGATTTTGAGCGGCCTCTACAATGTTACTAAGGGTACGCCGGTAAGCAAAACGCCACTTCTCTCCTTCGCACCGTACATTACCGGCCTCGCCCGTCACTTCAGGTTCGATCCGGTCGGAAGTGGATTGCATCCACTCGGGACGACTTCACTTTCTTTGACACGTGCCCCTGCACCCCGAGTAAGGTGTTCGACTCAAGGATGCTCCTCGTCTCGATTGAACGACGAGGATGGTGATATGGAGCCAACCCCACGTACCACATCGGGCCCGAGTCCCGATTGGGGCCAATTTTTCGAGGACAACCGAGTGTTTCAATTGAAGATGTTCGACAAGCTCCAAATCATTGACGACAAGATTGACACGAACCACGAGCAAAACTGTCGGAGCTTGAGGAAAATGCGAGCTCGCATTTCGAAACTCGAGGAGCGGTTTGAGGTGGATTATCCCAAGCCTAACATGGATGTCTATGAGAACCTCGACGACGATGGATCCCACGAGTTTTAACGTAGTTGTATATTTATTTTTATGCTTTAAATTATAAAAAATTATAAAAAACAATAATATAAAAAATCCAAAAATATTGTTATTTCCTTTGTTTTTGTTTGTTTTTATTCTTTAAGACATCTCATATCACGTACGATGGAGCACCGGCCAATTGCACAAGTCGACGAGTAGCGGCTCGACCCTTTATTTCAGGGATGTTTTCTTTTCCTTCCTCTTTTCAGGTTTTTTTATGTATTTGTGGCAATCAGGAGATTGCCGGGATTTTTAGAGAGGGGGGTGGTCGAGTGTGATTTTTATTGCTTATTTGTGTAATTTTTATTTGGCCTGTAATGATTTGAACGTGATTAATTGCTATTTCTACGCTAAATTGTGTGTGTATGGCTTGCCTGTCGAAGTTGACTATGTATGATTTGAGGTTCTTGTCTTTTGAGCGTGTATAAGTGCATAATTTTTCAAAATTATTATTTATATATCGTAAAATGGTACTTGGACGCAATTGATTTTGCAAAACCTTCAAAGCAGCGTCAATTCGAAACTTTTTCATGCAAAAATCCTGTGAGTAGCCTGAGTGATTATCATCATTGCATGTACTTGGATGAGTTTTGATTTGATATCTCTTTGAAACCGATGTGTGTAGTGGACTTTGAAAATGACGTTAAGGCACAGAAAAAAACCCTATTCTGGCCATATCCATATATTGTAGCCACTATAAATTCCGAATGAGCCAGTCATAGCCAATTGATTTTGCAAAACCTTCAAAGCAGCGTCAATTCAAAACTTTTTCATGCAAAAAGCCTGTGAGTAGCCTGAGTGATTATCATCATTGCATGTACTTGGATGAGTTTTGATTTGATATCTCTTTGAAACCGCTGTGTGTAGTTGACTTTGAAAATGACGTTAAGGCGCAGAAAAAAACCCTATTCCGGCCATATCCATATATTGTAGCCACTATAAATTCCGAATGAGCCAGTCATAGCCAAATTATACATGCTTATAACCATGTGTGTTTTTAGTCGACCCCTACAAACCCATTAAAAGCGTGGGGTAGGAGTTCGTTTTTTAATTGGTTGTTAGTGTTTTGGAATTTTTATCAGGGATTTATGAAAAGTTGTAATAAAGGATCACCATCCTTAAGAAAAAAAAAGAAAAAGAGAGAAAAGACCCCATAAAAAATAATAAAGGGGAAAATATAAAAAAAAATAATAAACAAGGATGGTGAATCTTGGTGAATCGTGTTATGTAATTGCCTACGCGTTTATAAAGGCTTGAGTTTTATTGTTTATTTTATTGTGAAGCCTAATGTTTAAGAGGCAAAAGAGTTGTGTTGAATAAGAAGCACATTATAAGCTTCAATTGTGTTTAAGTGGTTTGAGCGACAAGTCGGTTTTACGGTTTACGAGTTGAGAAATAGCCCAAGTTGAAGGCTACGTTATGAGTGTTAAGTGAGGTTTTTATTTTTCAATGAGGTGAAGCGAATTGCTTCGTGATTAGAATAGTTTGGTGAGTTATTGATCATGTTAGATCATGAGTTAGACACACGACTTATATATTCCATACCTGTCCAAAGAGCCTTACATTAGAACACATAAAGACCTTTACCGATTCTTAGTTTTGACAACACACTTAATTTGAGATTGAAAAGAGATTGATTTTCCGTGCTTGTTTATTGTGCATGTATTTGTATGATTTGAGCGTATACACGTCCTAAGCAGCAATGCTTGAGTGCTTTGAGCGTACACCCACATATATATTCCCTTTTGAGAGGATGCATAAATTTGATTTTGGATCGACAATGTAATAAGGGTGGAGTGTTTGAAGTTGCGTTGCATGTATCTATATTTTCAAAATTAATTATGTAGCACGACACGACTCATTGCTTGAGCATATTTTCATTCTTGTTATACTTTGAAACTATCGTTTGTTCGAGGACGAACAAACCAATTAAGCGTGGGGTATTTGATTAGCGTAGATTTGTCCTTATTTTGATTAGCTTTTTAGTTCTTTTTCTATTTGTTTTTGGTATAAGTTGGATGATTTAAGCTTAATTCCGTATTTTTACATTTCCAGCTTATTTTACCATATTTTGATCATAAATGATGAGATTAGGTGATTAATTGTTATTTTTCACCTTACAGCTAAGTAACCAGAAGAGTTCAGCGCGTAATAAGTGAAGTTCGATGTTCAAGAGTGGAGAACGAGCTTTCCGGTGAAAAAGTAGCAGAAAATCGAGAAAATGAGAATTGCTCTCTGTAGGGTCGGTCGACGCAAGCGTCAACGCTCCATCGACGCAAGGCCCTGATCCGTGATGATCGATGCCAAGACGACGCAAGGCCGACGCAACTCTCTGAAGCGTCGATCCAAGACCGCGTCAGTCGACGCAAGCACCCAAGCAGCGTCGACGCCGAGAGCCAGCACGCATCGATCAATGCGACGTCGACGTGGCTGCCAGAAATGCGTTTTTAGGGTTTCTTGTGCGCCAAGACATGCTATATCTATATATACCCTTCATATTTTGGATTTTTAAAGGAGACACAATTACCTACGAGCAGAGACGACTTCATAGGGTTAGCCAGCACAGAAACAACGCATTTATACACTCCAGAAATCAAGATTTAAGATTCAGCCTCCGGATTCGTGGGAGATTTTTACCGCTTTCAGTAGTTACAATAAGTATTCTAAACTCTTAGTTAATTTTGTAGTTAATTTCATAGTTAAATTCTTAGTTAATTCTAGATTAAATAATTAGTTCTTAATTTATTTTATGCTTGGATATTGGATATTGGATTCATCTAGTTTATTTATGCGATTTGATTTATGCTTAATTTCCTATTTTTAGATTCTTATGATACAATTGCTTCGTGATAGTTTTTTATATTCATGTTCTTAGATTCGTTAATTAGGGTTAAATCTTCGTTGCATTTTATTGATAGTTTAATTATTGCTCGTAGTTGATAATCTAGTTTTAAATAAATAGTTTAATTAGTCTTAGTTTAAATATCTTCAAAATATTTATGATAGTTCGTGAATTGAGAAAAATATCTAGAGACCGAACAGTTGCTTCCTCGAGAGAATCGACTAGAGTCAAACTCACCACCCTACAAGTTCCTCGTACTCTTGCGAGCAAACTTATAAGTTTTTAAAATTAAATATCTTAAAAGGGGTGCACAAAAGTTTGGATCAATGGTTTAATAAAAACACGATTTTTTTTGGGTAATTAGCACAGGTAAAAGTATTCGAATATCTCAAATCTAGAATTTGGCTAAAATTTCTCAATTCTGTGAAATATTCTATTACTTTTTTTAATTAATACGTTTTTGTCGTGGACCGATGATGAACACAGGTAAACAATGAATACATTTTTTTAGATCTTATGAATTCCAGATTTTGATTGTTTTTGTTGTTCGCTTCTCGATTCTATTTTAATTGTACAAAGCGGTTTTTTTTATTGATATGGATATGAATTTACAAATACCTTTTTACACAAATTTCAGATCTGGAATTATTTGAAATATCTTGATATATTTATTCGATCTGTAGATTTTCTTTATTTTTTGGGTGTTCACTTCTCGATTCAGTTTTGATTGAATAAAGCTATTTTTTTATTAACATGGATATGAATTTACGAATACTTTTTTAATAAAATTTCATATTTGTAATTATTTGAAATATCTTGAGATATTTATTCGATATGTCAATAAATAATTGTTTATCAGTTCAATTTGCATGTTCGAACTAATTTGATTGCGTGTTTACATGCCATAATTGTGCCTGGAGATTCAACTGCTTTTAAAAGTTCTGTGATGCTGAGTTTATGTTAATTTTAACATATCTGCAATTATGTTTGTGTATGGTAAATTGTTTCCTATGTATCTCCATTAATAATTTTTAATATGAAAATGAATTATTTCTGTGCATTCCTTGCAGTTTATCCCTCCGATGGTTGCACCTTTGATGATTTGGAGGGGTGCTACTGTGTATACTCTGAGGAATGCCCGCCGGAGTATTTGGCAGGTCGAACTGGTGATCAACGGTTCAAAGGTCCAATTTATTATATTTTTCTATCACTACTGCAGAAACCCTTTTTAACGGCGGTTTTTTTTTCATGTTTAACGGCGGTTTTTGAACCGCCCTTGTATCAACCACCGTTAATAATAACGGCAGTTTTTAAAAACCGCCGTTGAAAAGGTAAATTAACGGCGGTTTTCAGGCTTTTGTAACGGCGGTTTTAAAACCGCCGTTGTATAAACAGATTCGACGGCGGTTTTTAAAACCGCCGTTGTAAAAGGTAAATTAACGGCGGTTTTCAGGGCTTTTGTAACGGCGGTTGTAAAACCGCCGTTGTCAAAACAGATTCGACGGCGGTTTTTCAACCGATGTTAAAGCTTATATTTAACGGCGGTTATTATAACCGCCGTAAATTTGTGTATTCTGCGGCGGGGACGATGCCGGATTTCCAAGGAAGGAGTGGGATACTCAAGAAGTTGACTTTGGTGAGGAATACGATGAGTTTGACGACGAGAAGCATTTGAGTGGAGAAGATTTGATCGAGCTACTAGGGATTGACATAAATGATATTATTGAAGAATCTCGAGATGAATTTTATATGGGGAGCAAAGCACCTAAATTCGAGGGAATGGTAGAGTTGAAGCCACCAACAAATCATTCGATTTACGATTCCCTCGACCCCAACAAAATTTTCGACTATAAAAGGAACAAGGGCGAGGCGTTCAACAACACTTGGATGCCAAATAAGAAGAAAAAGAAAGAGGTTCGCACCAATGAAGTTAAAAACTTACAGTATGAGGCTGGGCAATTAGTGTTGTTTAATAATGAACGTAAGTTTGACCCTGCTGATTTCGAGGCTGCATGGAGTGGACCGTTCTTGATAAAGATATGGAAGAGTATGGAGTAGCCACGTTGTATGATGAGGTCGGAAAATCATCCTTTCAAGTTCACAAACATAGACTGAAACCTTATCACAACAGAGGAAAGAAGAATTGAGATCGCAAGTTGGTGGAGTGTGGAGATCCACCACACGGTTGGAATTAGACGAACAAGATAGCGTCGAGCAAGCGACGTTAAAATTTGTGCTTCTCGGGAGGCAACCCGAGCTTTTTGTATCTTTTTGTACTTTATTTTCAGTTTATTTAATATTTTATTTTGATTTTTATTTTTTTAGAACAGATGGAAGGACTCGAACGAGGAGAACCGATAAATCAAGCGAAGGAAGAATCGACCCAAAATTCCACCCAGAATTCTTCCCACGTCGACGCCGAGACTGCTTGCATCGGTCGACGTGGCGTCGACGCACCTGCCGAGAAATTGGTCTCTGTAGCGTCGATTGGGCTCGCGTCGGTCGACGCTACGTCGACGCGAACCCCGGACCCAGCCCAGAATGCATTTAAAACCGGATTTTGGCCTGCTAACCTGACCCAAGTTCGTTTGACCCACGGGAACATCCCTGGAAACAGCTTATAAGCCTCCCAAACTCCCCCTCTCCTCACTTTTCAACTTATAATCTCTTCTTCTTTTTCAAAATTTTTTCCTTCTTGATTTCAAATTCTTTACTTCTTCCTTTGTTTCCTTGCAACCACAAGACCCAATTAGGCCAACATTACCCAGAAATTTCCATTCCCCCAACTTACCTTCAAGCTAATTACTCCAAAATGGGCTGCATAAAGTTTGGGGCAATTTCCGGGAACAAGCTAATTCGAGCTACAATCATCGAGGTACTTCGCTTAAAACTCTCTTGGGCATATATATTTTTGTTGTTGGTTGTGTTGGGATAGAATTTTGGTGCAAGGATTAC
>BMAC01001275.1:57253-108865 GCA_014905375.1 Phtheirospermum japonicum | reverse complement strand
ACCACGAATTAAAACCAGAGACCAAATGTGTCTGTGACCGGGGAAAAGGGTCATCGGGTATATCCCGGCGCGTTTTAGCTGCAGTCAACTTATTTTCTACGATAAAACTATGAATTTTATGATCGATTGTACTATTTGTGAGTTGTATGATTTTGCATTGGTTAAGTCAGTGTAACTATTGAGTACGTTGAGCTCATCCCCAAATCAACGACGTGTTTTTCAGGTACGAATGAAGATATCGAATGAAAGGGAAACGAGGAGAGGAATGAAAACTCTTGTTATTGGATTTTTTATGGTTTAATCTTGTTTTACGTTTTATCCACTGTTGAAAACTTGGTTAATTGCATTATGATTATTTCCGCTGCGAATTTCTTGAACGTTTTGAAATACGTGAATCTTTATGTTAAAATCGTGAAAATTAGACATTTATTGTGACGCCAAGATTTCTCCATTTAATTATTTAAAAATATAAAACCTTTTTCGACTAAAAGTGAAATCGGGGCGTTACATTTACTAACTTAGAAATTGATTATAACTTTGTAACTTAAAAGCATAAGTTCAAAAGCTAGAAAGCTAGAAAATGAAATTGAAAGTTTGAAAAGCAAAAGAGCCACTAAACTATGATCCAAAGCACAACACAATATTAAAAAGAAATAACATGGAAATGAAACTAGATTATAGAAGGATATTACCAAATGTATGTGAATTACAAAAGCTTGAAGGAGGAAAGCTTGAAAGCTGAATGATTCTTCACAAAAGATAGCTAAAACAAAGCTTGATCACTAACTAGCTAAGATCTAAACTTAACTAATCTATCTCTAATTATTAGAATTTATGGAAATTAAAAATAAGCAAAAAGATGAAAAAGTGCTTTTTTCTGGTTTTTGGAGGAGCTTCCTGGGGAAGAAGGCCTCTGGACAAGTTGTTTTTTTTGAAATGACGTCTGATTGCTAATATCTTCAAAAAATCTGCTTTTCAGTCGATCGACTGAGAAAAAGCAAGTCGTTCGACTGGCAGTCGATCGATCGTGTCGGCAGTCGATCGACTGCGATGTCAAAATGGCCTGAAGCCCTGTAATTCCGTCGATCTTGAGAGGACCCAGTCGATCGACAGCAGTCGATCGGCCAAGTAGGCAGTCGATCGACTGCCATGTCAAAAACTTCAAAACTCGCTGGAATCCAGTCGATTTTAGCCGGGTCAGTCGATCGACTTAAAGGTCAGTCGATCGACTTGAACATTCAGTCGGTCGACTGGATTCCAGCGCCCGGCTGATTTTCTCTTCTTTTCGCGTCCGCCGGTTTGTCGAACCTCGTCCGCTGCGCTTCTTTGCTTTGTCCGTCCATTCCCGAGTCGAGTATCAACGATCCCAAACGAGCGTGGGCCCCGCTTGGACGTCCTACGGCCAAGAAAAATGGAAACGTGAAAATCTACGAAAATTAATAACAAAACGTACAAAAACTAAGAAAATCTAGAAATACGAAAAATGGCCAACCCGACTCCTAAAGCAACAAAAAGCAAGCGAAAAAACACGCAACGTGAAACAAAATCGAAAATGAAAATATGTACAAAAGATGCAAATCATAGACAATGCACATTTCGAGATCTCTTCTCAAACGAGAGAAGATCTCTAAATCTAATGCTTTTGTGAATATGTCAGCACGCTGACTGTCCGTCTCAACATGTTCAAGACTTATTATCGTTCTCTCAACTAAGTCTCGGATGAAGTGATACCTGATGTCAATGTATTTTATACGAGAGTGCTGAAATGGATTTTTTGAGATGTCAATCGCGCTCGTATTATCACAGAGTACGGTCAAAATATTGCTATGGAGACCGTAGTCCTCAATCATCTGGTTCATCCAAAGAAGTTGTGTACATGCACTTCCAGAAGCAATGTATTCGGCTTTAAGAGCATCCTCTACATGCTTGGGCTTTATTTTAGCAAGAAACAAAGACTCTCGAAAAAGAGAACAGTTAGTTGACAAGAAAACAAACTTTACCACCGATTTAATGCGAGCTACAGGAGCAAACATCTTCTTTGAATCTGAGTCTGATTCTAGAGCAACCTGAGTTGGTGTTGGGTTCGGTGACATGTCACCAGACCTGTCACCTCCTGCAACAGCAGCTTTATCCTTGATCAAACTTTTCACAATCTTATACCTGCAAAACACATCACCAATTATTTGGTAACAATTGTCAGAGGTCCTCTGACCAGTGAGTATACGTGCATTGCCTTCATCATAAACTTCACATTTTTCACGGGTGAACTTGACATTAAAACCACCATCGCATAGTTGGCTTATGCTTATCAAGTTCGCCGTTAAACCTTCCACTAGCAACACATTCTCAAGCTTTGCAATACTAGGGACATGAAGAGTTCCTTGGCCAATGATTTGACCATTTCACCTCCACCATACTTCACCTTTCCTCCTTGAAACTTGACAATGTTGGAAAGTAGATCTTCCGAGCCGGTCATGTGTTTGGAGCAACCACTATCGAAGTAACATGCTCCTGGAACATGAGAATTCAGAGATGTATAGATCATGTTACACTTGACCTCGCCCTTTCTGACCCAGACTTGTCTGGTCTTGGTGTTGCCTTTGGTGAAGACAACACCAGTCCTGTCATGAGTCCCAACATCTTGGCTGATCCTCTAAAAATGACTTTTCTTCCCAATTCTCTTCCAGCAAAAGGGGCGAATGTGGCCATGATCGCCACAGTGATGGCAAACATACTACCTTCTTCTCTTCTTATGGCGCTTGACAGATTCTTGGTTGTGGCCGACTTGAAGTAATTGTTGCTCCGGTTTGTAACTAATTCCGTGCCTTGAAGATTCTGGGTACGACATTTCCAAAATTTCATCCAACTTTGCCTTTCCCTTGTTGAGGTTTGAAATAGTATCTTGAACCTTTTTTAGCTCAGCCCTTACTCGTTCCAATTCTGAGTTTTTCCTTGTAAGAGAGGTCTTCAACCGGGTAATGATCTTAACTTGATCATCTATCTCATGAGTAAGCTTTTCAACTTTGATCGTAAGGGTTTTCACTTTCAAGACCTGATTTCCCCATTTGAAAAATAGTTCATCATTCTCCACGCACAACTTTTTATATTCGTCGCGATAATCTTCAACCTCAGCATTAAGGCACAGGGTGTTGGAATTGATGTTGTGAACTCGAAAGTCGTCATCCCAGGCAACATGAGCAAAAAGTGCAGGTACTGACTCAGGTGAGTCAGAGTCGCTTCCATCTTCATCAAACTCCTTCTAAATAATACTCTTCTTCCTTAACGTATTCATAGCATCCAATTGTATCATGTCAAATCTACGAAACAAGGATCGAAATACTTAGAGTTAAGTACCCCGCTCTGATACCAATTGTAGTTTTGTAGTTCTCTAATTTCAAAGAAAATAAAATTTTTTATGCAGATAGCAGATGTTGTGACTGGTGATATAACACCACTTCCAACATCGATTTACTGAACAGATTAAAAAAAATAGATAAAAATAAACGCAGCGGATAAATTAAGTTAAACACATAGATAAAACTTTTAGCCCGTAAAACGTTCTTACGGACTTGGGTATACAAACCCGTAAACTATATTACTTATCGTTCAAAGATCAATTACAAAGTACTAAGTAATATATGAAAACAATTGTATCAAACTCGATACGAAAATACTTGTTGCCGTAAGATATATTCTCCTCCGTTGGTTACGCAACGTTGAAGAACTCTTGACCCGAATTCCAGCTCCAAGAATGACTGACGCTCTGTGTTCTTGCTTCTTGAAATCGTCGAGACAAGTTCTCCGATTTCTTCTCTTGAATGCAGTGTGCGTCCGTGTTATTCTCCAAAGAATCTTACGTCCCCTCTTCTACTTTTTAATTACTGCGTCCATATATTTATAATAAACAAGACTCCTATTCTTGTTAAACAAATTAGATAAGTACTTAGGAAACTAAATAAAGTCCTAGACTCCAACTAGGAAAGAAATCTAGAGTCCTAAAATACTTTGTGTCCTAATATATTTTGTGCCCAAGAAAGGCAAATAACTACAAAAGAAAAATAAGGAAATTCCTATAATTAAATTTCCCAACAGAAAGGATATTATATCTTTATATCATAAATCTAACAACATAATTAATTGCATGGCACTAAATAGATAAACAATCATTCGGTGAAGAAGAGCAAATGCTAGACCACACATTATCCCTTCTTTCCAAAGGATTGTATAATTATGCCCCGCCAACACCACCATCACCACTTACTGGTATACACTCCATTATCCCCTACAATTAAAAAATGAAGTCCAAATTAAAGTTTATGGTCACTAGTAAATAACACAGAAGAATCACAAAGTCCACCTTTTATAAGCTACTATATAATATGTAACTACACAAATTCTCTTTTAAAAAAAGAGCAATGGACAAAAATTGATATTAAAAATAAAGCAAAGAGAGAAAAATAAAAATAAAAAGAATGGTACTTAGGTTCTTGAATGAGCAGTGGGTGCTAATAGGTGAAATTCTCTTCTAGTGGGGAGTGATGGAGAAGATAAGCCACGATAGAGACATAATAATCCTCTATTTTTCATTTGCATCAACAGTGTCATGGTTCTTGACAACTCAGATGAATATTGGTACTAACTATATAGTTTTACACATATCATTGGCACAATATCAGATCATATAAAGTGAATGCYAATTAATTAATTTCATAAAATGGAAATAGCAAAGCCAACATTGTTTTACAAACACACGGGCACGGATATATTTTTATTTCTTATGTTAGTAATCATGTAAGATCCCACACATTAGTATTCAATATGAACACAAAACTCTGGCAACTTAGAAAACATGCAGTTTTTAGAATTCAATTACTGAAAAGTCACCCAAAAAACTTATCAAAAACACAATTAAAATAATCTAATGTAGAAATTGCAAGTGAAAACCAAATATTTTGCATTCAAATCACTTCCATAATCATTAACTCTACACTTTCACTAATATTTGGGATTTTTTTTTGCCCCCCAATGTGCGGTATTTTACACTTTGCACCCTAAAGTATTTTTTGTTCCATTTTGCCCCCTGAAGTACAATAATTTGGTCGTGCCCCCTAAAGTTTATTTGCGGCAGAATATTCCTTCTAAGTTCCATCGACGGGCAGCTGAGGGGCAAAGTACAAGAATCTTATAGTTTGGAGGGTAAAGTGCAAAAAATCTTAAAGTGCAAAAATCTTATAATTTGGATGAAAAATTAAAATAATATTAATATTGAGTTTTTATTTAAAATTATTATTTTTATAAAAAAGAAGTTTTATCTCACACACACACACACACACACACACACACATATATATATATATATATATATATATATAATTGTGAATTGATATCATAGTAATTAGTAATTTAGTTAAAAAGATATTATTAAAAAAAAATCTTATTTAAAAGAAATAAAATTTATATATATATATATATATGTATATAGAAATAGTTGTGAAATGATACAATAGTAATTAGTAATATTGTTAAAAAGATATTATTAAAAAATTATCTTATAATATAATTATAATTGTATGTGGATGCAAATATTAAAGCCGTTTTTGCACATCTTCACTATTTAGTATGGTGATACAATCTTATATAAAAATGTATTCGTGATTAATATAGTATTTAATCATACTTCTTATACAAATAATAATATCGAATGATAATTTTATTTTTCTATTCATAATATTACAATGCATATACAATACACCTTTAGTTTATTTTATTCAATTATAATACATAATAATATATTATTATGTTATTTAGTGTAAGAGTTTACATAATATTTAGTCGCGTGTTTCATATTTAATAATATTAAAAATGTATTGACAACATTTATATTTAGAAAATTATAAATATTAATTGAAAATTTATGGGTTTTTCTTTTAAAAAGAATGGAATTGTATTGACAACTTTGTGTGTGTGTGTGTGTATAAGATAAAAATTCTATATCTTTTCCAAATATAGAGTTTTAAGATAAAAATCCAATATTATATTATTTTAATTTCTCCCCCAAACTTTAAGATGTTTTGCACTTTACCCTCCAAACTATAAGATTCTTGCACTTTGCCCCCAGTTGCCCGTTGATGGAATATTCGGACGGAAATAAAGTTTAAGGGGCAACGTAAAAAATTATTGTACTTCGGGGGGCAAAGTGTAAAAACTCGCATATATTGGGGGGCAAAAACATTTTTCCCCTAATATTTCATAGGATAGAAAAACTTCGTCAAAACATTACGCCAATTAAAAAAAATACGAAAAAAAATCAAATTAAACCAATTCTAACAAAATAGAACAACCCACACAACAAAAACCCTAAACAATAAATAAGAAAAGCTAATAAAAGCAATACTCCTTATAATTTTTGCTCACCGGAAAATTTTAAAAAAATGAGGGACCTCTTAAAATAAAAGAAAATAATAAACAAAATAACATTAACATTTTCTTACGGACAAATAAACAAATAACTTATGCAGATCGAGCCATGGATTCGAAGAAGACGCTACCATGATCCTATGAAATCTGAAAAAAAAAAAAAAAAAAAAAAAAAAAAAGGAAGATAAATAAAAACTTACACGGAAAAAAAAACAAAAAGTGGAATTAAAAAAAATGAGAAATTAAACATCGAGATTTCAAAACTCAAGGATCAAAGAGAATTACTCGTATGGATCTTATCCCTCAATTATAATTAGATCTGCTAACCATGCCCGATTCTAAAACTAATATTCAAAAATTGGTAATTACAGATCTAATAAAAATGCAAAAAAATTGTGCAGATAAAATTCGAAGAGAGGATTAGAAAGAGCGGAAGGAGGAGGCAGCTAGAGGTGAAAATAGGACTAGGGTTTTAAGAAAGGGGTAAATTTTACCCCTAAATTATTGCATTTCTTTCAGTTTATCATACAAACTATTATTTGTGACAAACTGACATACAAACTACGCGCGATTTGTAATTTGCCCCCTAAACCAGAATTGTTGTGATTTTGTGTCCAGAATCGGATGACGTGTCACAACTCGATTTTGCTACATCATCCAATTTTGGACACAAAAGCACAAAAATTCTGGTTTAGGGGGCAAACTGCAAATCGCGCTTAGTTCGTATGGCAGTATGTCACAAATAATAGTTTATATGGTAAACTATGAAAACGGCCATAGTTTGGGGGGCAAAAAAGTTTTTCCCTTTAAGAAAGGACATTCAATTTAAATAACCAGTTTTCTAACCGGGTTTGGTTTGAATCGATTCGGTTTTGGTTACAAATCGCTAGTTCGATTTTTAACCGACGGTTGTTTTTAATTTTTTATGTACTCAAAAAAATTGAACAATACTTAAAACAAATAGTTTTTCAATAAAAAAGTTTTGTATTTAATTCTAAATTTCGAATAATGAAAAAAAAAAAAAGATATTTGAACACAATGTTTTTTTTTTAAATGGTTTGGGTTTATTTCTAATACTAGAAGTTAAAATTAAAATTTAACTTCTAATATTGGTAGTAAGTCTAATTATCATTGCCTATGTTTATGTCTCGGGTTAGAGCAAAATCTCTGATTAACTTGTCAATGTATTCTCGTTGAGAAATCAAAACCCATATATTTCTTGTATTTTAAAATAAAAAAGAGAGTTTCTGGAAAAATAAATTAAAATAAGGACTTGGGTTTAATTATAATATTAGAAGTTGAAATTTAAAAATTTAACTTCTAATATTGGAATTATTTCTCTTGTGTATCCTTGTTGATGAATCAAAGCCCACGTATTTCTTATGTATTTTGAAAAAAAAAAACGAGTTTCTGGAAAAAAATAAAAAATCCTAACCTCTAATATTTGAGTTAACTTGCTTACGTATGCTCGTTGAGTAATCAAAACTCTCATAGTTCTTATACTTACCTTAACTTACCTTGTTGCCGAAAATGGATTGTGGAGGAGGGTCATCCTTGGACCTTGTTCAATCGTTGCTGCTTCCCGATGTGGTCGTAGTGGTTGTTCTCTTCACCTTCATCGAAATTGGGTTGTTGGGTGAGTCTTTCGACTTTAACCCAATCATTGAGCAGCATTTGATTTTCAAGATTGTAAGACAATTATCTAGATCATTGCTCGTACAATACATAGCCCCCGACACTAAAAGCTTATTCACTGAAAACCATTGAAGAAGAAACAAATAAAACCTCATTTGCAATCCTAGAAAGTGTAGTGAAAAAATAAGACATTCTCGATCACCACTGCACAAGATCGTTAGTTCCAACGAGTTTTTGAAGATAGTCCACGGATAAAACTAACTAATTAAGTGTCCAATTCTTGAGATGGACTAGTCGTTGCTCATTTTCGCATAATATCCTCTACATATGACAAATACATGGCTAAAACTTCTCAAAGGTCAAAAAGCAATGATCTTACATTAGAAGTACTAGTACTACTAGTACCAAAATTGAATCTCGAGTAAGGGGAAGGGGAAGGAGCGGAAGATGAAGGGGACTCACTAAAAGAAGACGAATTAGTAGAATATTCATGAAAAATATTAGTTAAAGATTGTCTAGTTAGATGAACTCAAGTATGGGTTAGGAACTTCAAACTCCAAACTTTCTATAAACCAAATCTAAAATTTTAGAAACTAAAAAAGTATTATGATTGATGCGAAAGTATTTGACCCATTTTGTCAACATTTTCGTAATGCGATCATGTAAGTGAGGTAATTCGAGTAAAGTAGTAGTAGCAAGTATAATTTAAATACATTGATCAAGAAGAAGTGTAGAGGTAGGATAATAAATACCAGATAAAGTCATGGTTGTATTGTTAAGATTTTTTAAAAGTGCAATCATATTCGAGCAATCATCCCACATACCGGGAAATAAAACAAAGTCGACATTTTGAGTAGAAGAATGTACACAATTTTTCTCTATATTCATGGGAATCACTTAGCAATTCATAAGTAGAGTTACAATAATTTGGCACATCAATAGAAAACTTTTTGGATTTTAAACCATTATTTTTGAAAATTTTGGGCCACTTTTTGCCAATATGGGGTTATTTTAATATTGCCATCCTATTTCTCAAAGTATTTAAACATCTTGAACACATAAACTCAAAATATGGCAAATGCATTTAATATAAAAAATTTACCGAACGGAAGGTTCACAAAATATTTTGAGAGAATCAAAACTAACCGTATTAGTGGAAGGCATTATCATATGAAATTGAAAATATTTTGTTATATAAAACATACTCGTCTAAAATAGTATGAATTTTGTGTGAATTATTGACCATGATATGCTCACTATTAAACTCTTTAAAAGCAATCAAACTTTTTTGCAAAGTCCAAGAATGATCAAACCAAAGACATGTAATTCCAATAATACTATTGTCATGATAATGATCCATCCAAAAATATCCACACATATCAAGACACTATGTGATAATTTTTCAAAATCAGAAATAAAACTATATTTATGTTCACCAATCATCTTTTCAAGATTATGAGTAACGTTATTACGTGAAACTTTGGTACTCAATGGGTTAAAAGTATCTCTAATATAACATTCATAATTCTCATTATTCGAAAAACTAAAAGGAAGACCCAAAACAGACACAAATTTTGAAAATTTTCTTTTATGTTTTATTTCGGAATATCAAAATAAGGAAGGCGTACCTTGAATCTCAGCGCTATCGGTAGATAAATATGTGAAGTTTAGTTTTATTTGGGAGCTCCTAACGACCAATTTATCGGGGTACTTTTTCTCCATATGCGTCTTCCTCATCCCGTAGTCGATAAGTTTATCACCAAAGGTGTAGTGTTTAGGGCAATAATTGTATTTGGTACGACCTTGGTTTTCAATCGTCACTTTTTTGAAATGACGAGTGAAGATATCATATTTGATATTCATCGATTTTCTTGGTTGCAGTATCCCCATTCCACCTTTTTCCGGTTCCACATTTTCATCAAGATTGCTATGGAAGGTGGGGTCAGCCCGTTCGAATTCGTCAGAGGAGGGTAAACTTCATCAACACCAAAGTTAATGGAATTATATAACTTCTCAACTTTTTGCATTGTTAGTTCATCGAAAACATAATCTATGGAAATCAAAGGTTCAAAAGATCAACCTCAACCTCGTAGAGGTGAACCTCCTCTACGACCACTCCTTCCCCTATTAGTAGAAAGAGAAGAGCTTGATATAGTAATATATGAACATAAAAAATTATAGAAATAAGAGGAAATGGATTATGAATAGATTATAAAACTTTAGAAACGAAAGTCGAGACTTGATTCTTGATAGTTTTTTTAAAACTTTAAGCTTGCAATTATAAGAGAAGAAAAAGATTATAGATGAATTATAGGTGTAGAAATAGGTTAAAAAAAGGTAAAACTAACTATTGAAACCGCCGGTTCATCGGTTAACCAGCGGTTTCGGTTTGAACCCCCTATTTTTTCCAAACGCCTAATTTTTATAGTCGTTGATGATCAATGACTATATCATCTAAGCCGTTTATTTTGAGTCAGTAGTTTTGAACCACCGGTTCACAACTATTTTTCTTTTATTTTGGCCAGTTAAATTGCTAGTTATAACCGGAATCGACGGTTTGAGGTTTTTCCAAATCAGAATCAAACCGCTCGAAATCTGTTCATGGTTTTGGTTCTAACCGTGAATTATTGTCAATGGTTAACTGATCTGTTGACCATAAATCAATGATTCACCGATTAATCAGAACCGGATCAACGCCTCTATGAGAACTAAATGAAGAATTAGGGTTAAAAAATGACTACATTGTAAGTTATGTAGGTTTATACAAATACGAACCATTTTTTGGAAAAAATATTTATTTGTTGAGACAATATAATAAAAGATGTTGCTTGATCAAGCGGCTGGGAGTTCCCTCTTTCCAATAATGACATGGGTACGAACCCCATGCATGTTAATAATTTTTTTTGACACCACATATTTGACACATAAGCTCACACATTAGCTCCAAACCAAGGTGAGGAGCGACACATGTTACTCGTCCATTCGCAGTAGGGAAACCGAGCTTCTAAGAAGTTTGAATCAAGAAAAATGTTAGATATGTTAAACAATAAAGTCTAGAAGGCGAGATGTCTACTCCAGATGTAGAAGAAGGCGACTCGTGTAAAACGGAACTACGATTAGGTGATAAATTGGCGTGGGCTCAATACTATCAACATATTTTAGTTGATGTTTTGAATACTATGACTTCTAAAGTTGTAATGTATTGGTACTATACTAAAAGGAGGAAAAACTTCCAAAGTTGTAATGTTCTTGAAAACCCTGAACGCCAATAATATAAATTTGGAATATTGGACTAAATTCTTTACAACCAATTCACTCTCTCACACCTTTGGTTTTCTCCATCATCTAAGTATTCTCATAACAAAAGGAAAAAATGAGTTCAAATCAGCCTAACAATGTACCATATTTTGAATCCGAAGAAGATTTCTTTTTGTACGATACGAATTCAACCGAATGGAGCATCCATATGGATACTAAGCTTGTTGACGACCTCCGTGAGAGTAAGCTCAATGATGTCTACGATCCCAGAAGAGGATTACGCAACAATACACGTGGATCTTGTTGGACAAAATCAATGGTGCGTTCGGGAAAGACTTCACAATGGACGACATAACCGCTCAAGTTCAACTTCTGGAAAAACGATACAGCAATTTTCATATGATGTTGGGAAACGAACATTGCACTTGGGATCATGAGACCAACAAAGTGCAAGCGCCAAATTGGCTAGTACGATTTTGGAATGACGTCGCAGGCAATGCTGAGTTTACTGCTACATATCTAAAGCATGGAGAACCTTTATTCGGTTTGATGGATTTGGTATTCAATAAAAACTATCTAAATTGCATTTGTTAATACCACAATTTCATTGGAAATCCGTCATTACGAATGTGATCGCATCCGTGTAATATCAAATTAATGTAATTGTTATTTTAATCTTCGTTATTGTTGTATCTTAATTTTATTATATTTTTAATTTGGAATTAAAATTTCTTGTCATTTATTTATTTATATTATCTTATTGTAATTTTTATTTTCAAAATCCGAAAAGCGTCCCGACCACCCAAAACACTTTGGGGCGTAAGTTGAGGTTCGGGACGTTTTTGGGAATAGCGTCCCGCCTTATTTTTTTAAAACTAACATATTTATTTAATTCTTATTTAAATTTATATTATTTATTTAATTATACCCCACTGCAGCAGCAGTCACCACGTCCAATGCACATGGCCCCATCCATCAATACAATTTTAGAAAAACTTTTTCTCAAATATTTTTCCGTTTCCTTCTTTTTCCCCACCACATATAAAACTACTACTATATTTGCGATAAAAGTCCAGGTCATTTTTGCAATTTGCAGGACGAACACCAAGAAAACAAAGTTGAGTCCAATGGCAGCCAACAGCATCTTCTTCTTCTTCTTCAACCTCCTCGTCCTCTTCTCCATTTTCTTCACCTGCAGATCTGTAAGTATCTCTTTCTCCAACGAGATTTCATAACTATCAAACTTGTGAGTTTCTTACATTCTTCGCCAAACAACGATCCATCGATTAGAATGGACGAGTTTTGTAAAAAATCGGCTTTAAGCGCTAAGCTTTCCTAGTTAAGACGATTATTTGTAAATTGATGAAAAATTGTCTGAATAAATTATCTGGTCACATGAGGCCAAAAAGTCGATTAATATTATCTTTATAAAAGAAGAAGAAAATATAGACATCCGTCTAGACGCCTATTTAATGCCCAATTAACGCTTCGAAACTCGATCGTTTGGTGACGATCTTTTTTATTTTTTTTATGCATATTCTCTAATTTGTTTTTTGCGATCAGTCGATGTATTAAATAATTTGTATGCGAAATTGAAAAACGAAAACAAACTATGTTTGGAAATGCAGGAAGATCCGGATTGCGTGTACACGGTGTACGTGCGGACGGGCTCGATCATAAAGGGTGGGACCGACTCCATCATCAGTTTGACTCTTTACGATGCAAATGGCTATGGCATCAGGATCAACAATCTGGAGTCGTGGGGCGGGCTCATGGGCCCGGAATACAACTACTTCGAGAGGGGAAACCTCGACATCTTCAGCGGTCGAGGCCCGTGTTTGACCGGGCCCGTTTGCGCGATGAACCTCACGTCCGACGGATCGGGCTCCGGCCACGGCTGGTACTGTAATTACGTGGAGGTGACCACCACTGGGGTCCACGAGCAGTGTGCTCAGCAGCAGTTCACGGTGGAACAGTGGCTGGCCACCGATACGTCGCCGTATGAACTCACCGCAATCAGGAACTACTGCTCGTCGGATGCGAAGAAGAAGCAAGTGATGGACGATTCGGATTCGTCTCTGCTTTCTGTGATGTGAGGTCTTCTTGGATCTATTCGGGCCTGATACTGCGGGGTATCCGGACCCATATTATTGGGGGTACTTTCGGTTTTTGCCCCTTTTTACCTTCTCCCTCTTTAGTGCGTGTCAATTTGTTGTTCGTTTGTTTTGTAGGGTATAAATCAAGGCAATAAATTAAAAGACCGGAATGCCCTATTTGTGAAAGGGCATCACATTATGTTTGGTGAATAATGAATGTTCCTATTTAGTTATGGTATTCAAAAGTCTTATTATTGTTGATATGGTTGATACGGAAAATAAGACTACTTTTTATTGGGGACTACTTTTTATTGGGCCGGTATGACTGAATTGAAGTCTTGTCGAGCTAACATTGCACAATTCATAATATGTTGGAGATTAATTTGATTATAGCGGCTTGGTCAATAATTAGCGAACTTAGTCAGGTGAATTGTGTCTTTTTGGTGTGTCAGTTGTGGATATTTGAGACCCAACAACGGTTGGGGTTTAGACTTGAAACTCGAAAAAAATCTCATCTTGCTATTAGTAGACTTAGTTTCCTTTAGAGAGAGTAATGTCTTACTTATTGATTAAGTCTTTTTACTTCTTATAAATAGAGACTCAAGCCCTTACTTCAATCACAATATCTTTTACATACTTTATATGCTGACGCGACTAAAAAGATTGGCTCATCAAGAAGATAGATCCTTGAGCTCTAAATTGCTTTCTTCAACCTGAGCGATCTACAAAACAAAACTTAAGTCGGATACCCCTGACGTAGCCCTCCAATCCTTAAGTTAGTAACCTAATATATTGATAAACGAGAGCTCAAAAAGTAGGAATAATCAACTTAAAATAAAAGTGAGGCATATGTAATCTTTATATAGACAATAGACGTACTCACAATGTAGGGTTTCCATTTTCTATTCACCATAATTTCATAATCCACCGATTTAAAATTATGATTTTTTCCTTAATGCTAAGTTACCATAATTGTTAGAATTCTCGTATTTTATTAAGGTATGGTAATAATCATGAGCCAATAATTATCTCATGCACTCAGCCCGCCAAGGCCCACACCGTATCATACCATACCAGCACGTCGGGGCCCATACTATAACCATATAAACTCATATAAAGCCCAACTCTCCCAACTGACCTGATTTAGAGATATTAATGAAATTTCAACCTATTGAAACTCGATAATCCCTTTAAAGATGTTGTTCCCTTTATTTTACCAACCTAACTTGACGAGCATGCCAGTTTGGATGTTTGATGTCATATCATATGCATATATCGATCAATTCACATTCTAACTTGAGCGTCAGATTAGTTACACCGGGAGAGCACCAATACTTGTTTGCAGGTGGATCAAGTTGAAAAGGAGATCGGAAGCGGCTCGATCTTGTCGGCCAAAATTCTTGGACACCAATTATCATTATTATAGAGTTTGTATATTGTGAATGCAGGTGCATATGCATCATGTACATACACAAATACACAAGTGATTTGTGATAAATATACTAATAATGGGTGATAAATATAATTGAATATGAATATATCTTGTATATTACTCATGTAACATCAATTACCTTAACACACTTGTAAACTTTTTACATAAATTACTTTATGTAAGACATCTCCGTATCACTTTTCATTTATATTATTTATGTATAACTTTTATAACACTATTAATATATAACACTTGCATTAATAATCGCCTTTTTCTCACTCCGTAAATGCACAGTTTTCAAAATTAGCGGCGTGTAAGTTCGTTTTCCAAAAGATTAAATAATTATCTTACTAAGTACCACTAGTATCATATTATCTACTTTGTTGACACAAGCATATAAGTGATGGTACTAATCAAGCTATTTAAAATACAATAAACAAAAATACACAATGATACGAGGGATTCCTATTTTCTCATTTTTATTCGCTTGAGTTAATCGCATTTTGCTTTAAATTTCCATTTTAAGTCCCGTCATATCAATTATTACAATCTTAGTTGTTAAGTATTTATAAACTCTAAACCAGATTGCGTGTTTAGATTTATATTTTATTTTTTCAGACATTTAAATCGCGTTCACTTAGCATTTCTTGAGAGATCAACACAAGTCATCTTATAAAACTATATTGTATCACGTCCTCTTGTAGGTAATCTTCAAATGTATATTAAAATTAGTGTGTTTTAAAATCGGTTCAGGTAACCCTCAAGACACAGTGGGGGAAAGGCACCCCTACCAATGATTCAGAAAAAATAAATGAAGGCCAAAATGATCTCTACTTCAATTGTAGAAGAGAAGGAACTACATTAGAGAATGTTCATACCATCTTGTACAAAAATACAATGATGAAGAAATGAGGGCAAGGGCATAGAGGAAATGGGAAGATGAAAATGAGAGACTAGGATAGTTGCTGGAAGAAATCAAAGAAAAAGAACTCCCTCAAAGAAAAAGAGTTCTTTAATAGCAATGACCTGTCTCGTGGCGCATAGTGATGAGGTAAGTAACACCTCTTATTTAGACTCAGAAGATCAAAGCTCTATTGACTTACTCTATAGTTTCAAAAGGATCATAACTGGGGTATCTCCTGAGGTCGCACAATATCATTTAAATGCGGACCCGAAAGCGAGGTCAGTAAAGCAGAAGAGGAGGCATTTCGGGCCGGAGCTGGATAAGGTAATCGAGGAGGAGGTGCAGAAATTGTTGAAAGCTGGCCACATAAGAGAAATTCAATTCCCGGAATACTTGTCTAACGTCGTGATGGTGCCAAAACCGGGACAAAAATGGAGGATGTGTGTAGATCTTCGCGATCTGAATAAAGCTTGCCCAAATGATCATTATTCTTTGCCACGAATTGATCAATTGGTGGATTCGACTTCAGGGTGCGAGCTGTTGAGCATGATGGACTCTTCACCCATTCGAGTAGATTTTTATTGAAATGCTTGCCGCCATCACTAATAAGCATCCTTGGAACCCTAAAATGACTAAACATGTTGCTCCGAACAAACTTAACCATGGTATCACCATCGTTTCTCCTCGTCGGAATCGCCTCTATTCATTTGGACACATAGTCCACCGCGACCAAGATATACTCGAACTCATGAGACTTCGGAGAGGGGCCCATGAATTCGATCCCTCATACGTTGAATATCTCAATGACCAAGTTGTACGTCATCAGCATCTCGTTCCTCTTGACTATACTTCCCGTTCTTTGGCATCAATCGCAAGTCTTGTAATGTTCATGGGCGTCCTTGAAAAGAGTGGGCCAATAAAAACCCGATTGAAGGATCTTGTAAGCGGTCTTTTGGTCATCGAAATGCCCCCCAACTAAGTGATCGTGGCATTTTGTCAAAATTTGCGCCTTTTCCTCATCCGGAATGCATCACCTCAACATACCATCTTTCCCAATCTTATAAATATGGGGGTCATCCCAATAATATGCTCGGCACGTGGCAAGGAACCTCCTCTTCTCGTGATGAGACAAGTCTGGGAGGAGAACCTCACTAGCGAGGTAATTAGCGATGTCGGCATAAAAAGGCATGACCGAAACACCAAATAAATTTTCGTTCGGAAAATTTTCTCTAATGAGCTTCCTCTCCCCGTTTTTTACCTCCAAACGAGAGAGATGGTCGGCGAAAACATTCTCGCACACCTTCCTATCTTTGATCTCCACGTCGAACTCTTGAAGTAAGAGGATCCACTGGATTAGCCTCGGCTTCGCTTGAGGTTTGTTGAAAAGGTGTCTCGATGCCGCATGATCGCTATGTACAATAACCCGTGAACCAATGATGTAGGCGCAAAACTTCTCAAGTGAGTAAACCACGACAAGGAGTTCCTTCTCACTAGTTATGTAGTTCTTTTGGGCGTCATTGAGCATGAGGCTTGCGTAGTAGACGACGCGAAGAAGCTTGTCCATGCGTTGCCCCAAGGCGACCCCCACCGCTTCGTTCGATGCATCGCACATTATTTTGAACGAGTGAGACCAATCCGGGGCCACAACCACGGGAGCCGAGGTTAAACTTTTCTTTAACGAATTGAATGCCGAAAGACAGGCATCATCAAACACGAATGGAACATCGGCGCTAAGCAAATGGCACAAAGGGCGGCTAAGTTTTGAGAAGTCCTTAATGAACCGCCTATAAAATCTCGCATGGCCGAGAAAGCTTCGAACTCCCTTCACGTTGATCGGTGGTGGGAGCTTCTCGAGTACGTCGATCTTTGCCTTATCGACTTCGATCCCCTTGGATGACACCACATGACCCAAAACTAGCCCACTTCTCACCATGAAGTGGCTCTTCTCCCAACTCAAAGTGAGGTTGCTCTCAACACATCTTTACAAAACACTTGTCAAGTGATTTAGACACTCATCAAACGTGGAGCCATAGATGGAAAAGTCATCCATAAAAACCTCCATATACTTGTCGATCATATCAGAGAAAATGGAAAGCATGCAACTTTAGGAAGTGGTGGGTGCATTTCACAACCCGAAAGGCATGCGTCAGAAAGCGTACGTGCCAAAGGGACAAGTGAACGTCGTTTTGGATTGATCCTCCAGTGAGATGGAAATTTGGTAATATTCGGATAACCCATCAAGAAAACAATAAGAGTGATGACCCGCGATCTTATCCAATATTTGATTGATGAACGAAAGTGGGAAGTGATCCTTCTTGGTGGTGGCATTGAGCTTACGAAAATCGATACACATTCTCCACCAGGTGGTTGCACGAGTCGGCACGGGCTCACCACGGTCATTTTCGATAACGGTGATTCCACTCTTTTTCGGCACTATGTGGACCGGACTCACCCTCTCACTATCTCCAATAGGAAAAATCAAGCCCTCTGCTATGAGTTTTAAGATCTTACTCTTCACTACCTCCATCAAATTCGGGTTTAGTTGATGTTGGCACTCTCTTGATGGTTTCACCCCGTATTCAAGGACGATTCGATGCATACACGTGGAGGGGATTATCCCCTTAATATCACCAAGGCTCCAACCTATCACCTTCTTGTTCTCCTTCAACACTTCAACCAATCGTGCCTCATCACTCGCTGAAAGCTCGGAAAAGATAATTGTTTTGCATGTAATTGTTGTGTTTTTTCTTGTGCTTTTAATTAGAGTTTAACATAGTTTCTAGTAGTTTTGAGTCATTTTCCATGAGAGTTTTCGGTCATTATCTCATTTTTAGGATTGAGGCTTGGTATGTGCATTTTTAATGACGATTCGTGGGTTTAGAATTCAGAATTCTTATTTTGTAGGTGGCACGAGGAATTGGAATGGCTCTAAGTTGCTGAGGATCGAGTCGAGGCCTTGAAGCTCAAAATCCGTGCCGAAACAAGGAAATAAAGCCCAATCGACTGCCCAACCAGCTGCCCGGGCAAGCAGCAGTCGATCGACTGCTCCCAAGAGAATCGACTGCACGCCTCAAAAATCGAATGCGAGATAGTGCACTCCCCAAAACTGGCATGGCAGTCGATCGACGCCCACCACTCGATCGACACATAGTCTATCGACTGGCCTTAGTCGATCGATAGGCAGTCGATCGACTGAGTGTCCGGGAATTAGAGCATTTTGACGAGTTTGCCCCTATTAGTAACTATATAAACCCCACAACTTTACTTGATGGAGGAACTACTCAACCCCCAACTCTTGCATGAGTATTGGGCTTAATTCTCTCTTCAATTTCTAGATCCACTTTCTCTCTCTTAGGTTTTTGATTTAATCTTCAAGTTTTGCCTTGGGTTTGTAAGCATAAGAAGAATCCAAATACTTCTTTGGATTAATACTTTTTATTGTAACTCAAGCTATTGGATCTTCATCTTTTATTATAGTAAGCTTTCCTTTTAATTTCAAGTTTGTTCTTCAATTTCATGCTTTGTTCTTCATTATATGCCTTTTGTCTTACCTCCTTGATTACTTGTTGAGACTTATGATGTGGCTATGGATTCTAGATGAGTGACACATCTAGATCATAGATCAGGTCATAGATTGTTTAGATTTTAAGTTGTTCTTGTGCTTTATTTGCAATTTAGTTTTCATGCATAGTTTTTTGGCTTAAATCCTAGATCTATTGCTTGATACTTGTTATTTCACGTAAAGTTTCGAAATTTGACGTTAATTTTCATTGCTCTTGCTATTTGTGCTTTCAAGTTTGGCTAATTTGCATTATTCAAGTTTTTATGTACATGCAAGCTTAGTTGTACCTTGTGCATGCATGCTTGTACTTGGTGAAACAATGCTTATTTTTGCTTATTTCCTTCATTTGCTTGCTTTTCTATATTGAGGCATCCGACGAGGCATTCTACCAACATGCAATTTCAATTTTTAGATTAGTTTAGTTAGTTTAATTGCTTTATTTTTATTTTCCTTTTATTTACAAAGCTTGAAACACCTTGAAACTTATAATTGAATTGATTTTCGATAATACCAAGCCAAATGAACCTTTAATTCCCAAAAACCACGAAAAACTACACTTCAATAATCATGGGTTTTGACTCTCCATCTTCCAAATAAACGTACTTAAGATGGCTCGGAAGGGTCTTGAGATCCGCCTTCGGTGTAACGGTCGGTTCCACACTTGATACCTCGAATATCCCCATCATCCCCTCTGATTGAAACGTTGACCACTCATCGTCCTCAACGACCTCATCCACAACTTCCCCATAGGCCTCCTCAACCAATTCGTCTATCTGATTGATCATCGAACAATCGGCTTGAAAAGAGGAAGGGGGGGACAACACCCAATTCATGGATCGAAAAGTTCACCATGTCCCCCAAATATCGAAAACAACAACCTTCCATTCTTCACATCTATCAAAGTATTTGTGGTTGCCATAAATGGTCATTCGAGCAAGATTGTGTGCTCACGGCTTTCATTGCTTACTTCTCCAACGTCCAAAATTACAAAATCCACGGGAACTATGAGGTTCCCCACTTGAACCAATACATCCTCGACAATTCCCTTCGGGTATCAGATCGATCGGTCAGCCAATTGTAGACACATTCTTGTTTCCTTGAGATCGCTCAACTCTAATTGTTTAAAGATGGAGTAGGGCATTAAATTTATCCCCGCACCGAGATCTAGCACTCCACATGTCTCCTTTCCATTTCACAGAGTGATTTTGATGCAAAAGCTCCTCGGATCGCCCTCTTTAGGTTGAAGAGGGTTGCTATAGACGATACTCGCCGCGTTCGATATACACACTTTCTCATTATCCTTTTACCGTCGCTTTTTAGAGGTCAACTCCTTGAAGAACTTCGTGTATGCGGGTACGTTCTATATAATATCGAGCAAAGAGAGGTTTATGTTAACCTTTGAAAACATCTTGTACAACTCAAGGAATTGGGTGTCTTGCCTCGTCGGTCGGATATAGCTCAGATATGGAATCGGAGGTCGGTAAGGCATCGAGGCTTTGTGTAATTTCCCGGTAACCTCGGTTTCCTTTGCCGCACCACTTGAAGAAGATGTGGGTGGGCTAGGAGCGGCTATGGGCTCGTCCGAATCTTGCATGGTCAAATACTTGACTTTGGAACGAGGGCAAAGGGTCATCGTTGGGATGGTCAACTTTGTTATCTACCACCTTGCCGCTTTTAAGAATAGTCATGGATTGATCTTGAGCCGATTTACTTGGTAGATTTCCTTTGTCATGTGCTCGTTTAAGTTCATTAACATCCATCGCCACTTGCCCCACTTGTGTCTCCAAACTCACGAGCCATTTGTTCAATTGTTGGATAGAACCCGAAAGCTCGGTCAATATGGATTCCATGCTCGGTTGGCGTGATGTCGAATTATCTTGTGGGGCCAGAAATGACGCTTGAGAAAGTGGAAACGATGGTGGTCGTGAATTTAATGGGTCTTGAGGCCGTGGTTGTTGCATCGGAGGCCTGGGACGGTTTTGAGCATTGGACGTGTCCCTCCACCTAAAGTTAGGGTGGTTCCTCCACCAATTTGGATCGTTGGGCCGTTGGCTCCCACTTCGTTGGTCTTGGTAACCTTGGAACGAAAATGCTTGCTCGTCGAACTCATTAGATTGCCCATAAACCATCGGGCATGCACTAGATCCATGGCCCACGATGCCGTATGTGGGGCACGTCTCCATCGATCCCGAGTAAGGCTTGGTGAGAGAAGTCACTTGACTCTCAAGACGGCAATCTTGCGGGCCCACTCGGGTTCATCCTTCTTCGATAACTCCTTCACTTGCTCCTTTCGCTCCAACTTGCTCATTTGATGACCGTCTGTGGCCATATTCACGGAGATATCATATAACTCCCTCGTCGAGCGATCAGGTAGGTTTCCTCCGGCAGCATTGTTTACCATGCGTTTAGAAGCAAACATCAATCCATTGTGAAAGAATTGGTTCAAGAAATCTCCGGTGAACCGATGATGAGGGCACTTCATAAGATAGCCCTTGAAGCACTCCCATGCCTCATAGAAATTCACGTCGCTTGCTTGACGGAACGAAGCGATCTTTGCTCAGAAGTCGGCCGTCTTGTCTTGGGAATAATACTCCTCCATGAAACTCTCGGTCACCATGTCCCCATTGGTGGGGGAATCGGCCGGTAATGTCATAAGCAAATCGACCGCCTTATCCTTCATCGTATACGGGAAGCACCGCATCTTGATTTGATTGATATGGATCCCTTGGTGCGGAAAACTCGACACGGTGTAAGAGAAGATACGAAGGAACTGGAGAGCATCTTCTTGCGGTAGGTAATGAAAATATGGGAGCCGGTTGAGATCAATTGGCCGCAAGTCATACTCAAGGGCCTCGGTGCTTAGTCGAATGCACGAGGAAAAATCACCCATGTACGGTCTCGACACCTCCTTGATGCTATTTGTCGGGCATCCATCGGGAGTGGAAAAAGGATGGCCACCCGGATCTTTCACGGCATACAGATTCTCATTGACGATGTCCGCCCATGGAATGTCTTGAGGACTCGAATTTTGAAATCGGGGCACGGGCCCGTTTGGATGCGGGAATCGGGGGCGTGAGGAGCGGCGAAGTGTGGCCCTTGGTAATGTGTCCTCGGTGATTGGAATGGTTGTGGCTCGGGTGTCAGAAAACGAGCACGGGATGGGTAATAAGGTCCTTGAAATTGGGCGTTCGAGCTTTGGGGGTCTTTGTTCGGGAAACCATTTCCCCCTTGGTCGAGCGGTATTCCGTACACGGGTTGAGGAGTTTGAGGTGGCGGGCCGTGGGGTGATGTTGTGGGCCCGGATGATACTTGAGGCGGTGGTATCCCTTGATTGTCCTGAGCGTGGGCGGGTGGCGTTGGGTTCTCGAATGAGTTAGTTATCACTCGTTCTTCCAGCACCGAAGGTAAAGGTCGGAAAGACGGGTCGTTGAACGTGTCTCGATTTCTCGTGGCTCGTACGTCTCGTCTCAAACTCTCGAGATTGGGCAAAAGTGGGGTCAACTCTCGTCCGGGCGATCGCCTACCTTGCACACACAACACGCAACAAAGGATTACGGGTATCGAATGTAAAACACTAATCTAACCTAACTATTAACTAAGGCAACAAGAAGAGTAATTAAGAACACCATTAGCCTTAACCTATCCCCGACAATGGCGCCAAAATTTGATCGAAGATTTCTTAGCACTCTAAGAAATCGTCTCCACAATAGTACGGAGTCGATTGTAGACTGATAAGTTTTCCCGAGTCGTGTATCTCGAGTATAGATATAATCGGCGATCGGTGTTTTTACTTAATCTCTTGTTAGTCTTACTAAAACTAATCTACTCCTAAGAAAGCAATAAGTCATTGATTTGGGTTTGAGTTTTTAATGCTAATACTTGAATTAAAATGGAAGCTTGATTAAAACTTGCTTGAAAATAATTAACTTTAATAAAACTAATTAAATATAATTAAAAACCTTAAATAAATTAAATAAAAGTAACTAAATAAAGCTTGTAAATGAAAGAGAAATTGGAGGAAAAATAAAGGCTTTGAAACTAAAAGAGGTCAAAGAGCATTAAATGAGTAGAAGTCAGATAATTTAAAAGGGAAAGTTCCATATAACTTTCAAGACCAAATGCTTGTTTGAACAAATTGGGTAAAAAGCTTCATGACATGCTACAATGCGGTTTTATGCAAGAAGAAATTTAGAAAAAAGCTAGAAGATGGAAGTGAGAAATTGAAATGCCAAGAAAACAACAAGACCTACAAATTAAACAACCAACGCCAAAGAACAACAACAATACAAATGCAACACAACATAAAAGGGAAAGATTACTACCAATCTTGAATTCAACACAAAAGCTTCAAGTTTGCTACAATCTTCAAAGGGTAAATCAAATCTTCAAAATAACAAAAGCCACAAATTAGGATATGTCACCTTCTCCCACACTTGCTAAGAACAACCAACTAAAACTAACTAAACTAAATTAAGGATTAGATCTAGGGTTTCAAAAGCTAGAGCAATGGAATAGTAAAAGTTGGCTTGGAGGAGATTGAACAAGTACAAAAACCACCAAGGAAGGATAAGGTTTTGTGGAGAGAGGGTTGGGATATATATACATGGATGCAGGGGCAAAAATCGTCAAAACGGGTCAAAACCACAAAATTTCTTGCGTCGTATTCGATCGACTGACTACTAGTCGATCGACAAGCATTCGATAGACCGACTACCAGTCGATCGATAGAAACCCTGTCGATCGACTACTTCATCCTCCGACAAAACTTACTGCCGAGCAGTCGATTTATGCTTGTTCAGTCGTTCGACTGGACTTTCAGTCGATCGACTCCATGCCAATCGATCGACTGGCATGGCTGCTCCCGGCTCGGTTTCCTCATTTTTTGCTCCAGCCGTCCGCCAGTTGTCTTTCCTTGCTTGCACTATGTTCCCTTGCTTGTCTTCACTTTCTTATTCCATAGTGAATCGAATGGAATGCCTCAAACGTGCACGGGTCCCACTTGGTCATTCTACGGCCAAATATAAAAACGAGTGAAAAACTACAAAAATATAATAAAAACCGCGCAAATGATACAAAAACCTACAACTATAAAATAAAGTCTAATCGACTCCTAATACCCATCAATTCAAGTGAAACACACGTAAACACGACACAAAAAGTTAACAAAAACACGTACAAAAACGTGCAAATCACCGCGCCTTCACAAATTCTATCACTGTGTCATCGACCAATTGGTCGAGTTCTGAAATTGGGGGAGAAAATTTTCCAACACACATCCCAGCGGCCCCATGTGAACCAGCCGAGCTGCCTCGTGACTGCCCCGTAGTTGCTGCCGCCGTTCCTTTCACCAAGCCACTGCCGTGGAGAAATCAAAGGTGGAGGTTCTCGCCAACGGCCAATTCGGGCTGTAGAATGAGAAAAGGGAGGAAAATGGGACATTCATTTAAAGTGGATAGTTAAAGTTTGAAATTGTTTAAATGACTTCCTCAATATTGTTATTTGTGTAGATGACCTTTATTCTAGTAAATTAACCCTCTTGCCCTTAATGAGAAAACTATCTTTTTAAAGTTAGAAAACCCCTTGCTATGATTTAATTTATACTTCCCATATGTATTTAATTATTTTTTTTATTTCTTTTTCTTTTATGAGTTGTGTTACGACCATATCAGGCCCAACATGCTTCCGTAAAACTAAAATGTTTGTATAACATCATACCTCCTTTTGATTGAATCAGTTCCGGGTGAAATGGGTCGTGACGCCACCAGCTGGAAAATTGCCCCTATCTCGTTTTATAGACGGTTCCTCACCACCTAACTTCTTTCCGAGGAAGTTGAGCTACAAGTTATCCAGCTCCTTCAGCAAATGATCAGCACAGTCTTGGTTCGTTTCTTACTCCATGCGTACGAGATACTTCAATTATATAGATAAATTAAGTATACTGAACACACATTGAAGCAAAAGACTTTGTTTTATTAAGAACTCAAACAAAATTTGATTACATCCGTAATCTCCTTTTGGGAGGAGATAACCGTTTAGCCTCTCATAGAGTAGGCTTGCACTCGTAAACACATAAACTTATTATTACAGATAATTATAATACTTATTTTCTCTCTCTCTCTCTGAAATTTGATTTATTATGAGAAAATAGAAATGAATGCTTGATGTCCTCTACTTCCTCAAATACTCGGTATTTATAGACCAGATTTTCAAATTTCAAATTAAGACTCCAAAGCTTGTTGATAATAGATGTGTCTTTTATTTACATATTTCCTCCATTATTGTAGGTTAGTGATCCTTGAGTCCACCGTCTCCCTTCATTGCTGGTCCCTCATGACTCAGCCAGCTCGTATTGTCGGGAATCTCTTCACATGGTACGTGGTCCCGCACTTTTTTGAAACCAACTGGTCTTTTGTCCTTTCTAGTTGTATTCTCTTGTCGGTCCGATTTGGGCCGAAAGACTTTCCCGAACTCGGGCTCTTTCTTCATCGGGCATGACTGACAGATTCGGTAAATCCACCATCCGACATGCGCCATGTTGCAAAATTCCCGGTAGGATTCCTTGCTTACCAGAATCTTGTTTTCCCAGAGCACTCTTCTCTTTGTTTCGAAAAGATTTTCTGCAAAGCTCGTAGTAGCTCCTGTCATAGAAATCAGGAGGAATGATCCATTCACTGAATTCTGAAAGAAATTGAAGGGTTATTTGACTTTGCCCATTCCAGTTAAACAAACCCATAGTCCCCATGCTTGTCGGGTAGAAGCATCATTTTCCAAAATTGCTCCTACTATTACTGGCGCGTCCTCCAATGAGGCCGCCTTGATATATCTCATGGCGTTCCCATCCGGTGTCTTGAGCTTGATGAAGTGAAAAGCTTCATTAAAGCCGTTCTTTGCTGGTTCGGGTGCTGCACTGATGAAATACAGCTCCAATATGTCTCCTCTGGCCAAATGTGGATTGTTGGCCTAAGTCTCGTGAACCGCTTCCCCAATCCATTTTGGTAGCTTGGAGATTTCGGTGAATCCTAGCGCAATAGTATAAACTGAAGCTAAGGCTCTAAAATTATACCATTCTTGTACCTCGTTTGGATGACTTCCCACTTTCATCCAAACTCTTGGATATTTTCCAGAGATATCAACTATCATTTTGTCGGGGTTGATACCTCTTCTGGTAGCTAACTTCTCCCATTGCCTTTGATAACCCTGCATAAGAGTAATTTTTATCTCGTCAGTTTGAACCTTAAAGGTGCTTGTCTGTGGCCTAAGGCTCGACTCTCCCTCTTTAACCCCAGAGGTAGTGGGTTGAGTTGAGACCTCCGATTGTGATACCGGGGTCGCAACATTCATTGCAGCTTGTACATCATCAGGGATTGCATCATCTGCAACACTTGTGATAATGGTATTTGAATCCATAACCTCCAGGTTAGAGACCTGTTCTCGAAGTACTCCTTTTTGCACCATAGGAGATGCGGCCTCAAGGAGAGACCTTCGCAAAGCTAAAAACAGTTGACACTGTGCCGGCTGGCATGCTCGTATGTGATCGGAAATGGATTCCCGATCAGCCTGTTGAAGTCGTCCTGCGACCTCTGCATTGAGACATAGCGTCCCAAAATCTAGTTCAAGGATCTCTAGGATTTCCCTGAGATGCCTCAGCCTTTTTAGGGTATCGTCAGCAACATGTCCCTACATCTCGAGTTAAAAAAACTGCAAGAACATTTTCATGAGATTTTACAATGACAATGACAATATCAAAATCATAATATTGATATTCATCTTGCCATATAAGTAATCTAGCCTTTTGGGGTTTGGATTCAATTTTATTTTTCAAAAAGGCCTTAACGCTCGAGTTATCAATTTTTAAGGTGAATTTCTTGGATAGCAAGAATAAAGACCATTTCTTAAACGCCTTTCTGACTTCCAAAAACTCCTTTTCGTTGATATGCCATCGATTTGCATCACTTTTTGAAAATATCCCGCTACAATATCTATATGGCACTTTTCCTTTGGGCGTTAGTTTTGTAAGAACAGCTGCCCACCAATAGTCACTGGCATCCGTATATAGAACCAGTTCATCCTCGTCATTTGGAATTGCCAGCTTGGGAAGTTTTTTTTGAATAAATTGCGGTGCTTTTATTAAAAAAGTAGAAAAGAGTCTGAATACATGGCAAAACCGTGAAAAAAGAAAAACAAAGATACTATCGCTTCATAAGGAATCCCCGTTTAAGCGAACTCTTTGAAGCTCTGCGTATAGGAGTAGAGTCTTCATCGTCAGCAATATCCGCCCAAGATTGTTTAGAAGCGATACTCATAAGTTGAAGCGCAGAAGAGGATTTTGTATCGTTAACAATGAAAGGAGTAGAAGACTCCTGTTGTATTTTTTTAATTATATCAGTTAATTCTCGATCAGTGGCAGGTTTTCAAAAAAGAGGGGTGCGATGTTGGCTGCTAATATCCGAGTCATCCACTATGATGCCTTAGTCATGTGTAAAACAGGTTTTTGGAGTGTGTTGCGCCAAAGGGGAAGCCTTATTCGAAGAGACCATGTCCACCTGATCAACATAACCCGTGCTCAATGAAGTTGTTGAAGCAGGTTCCTCATAAAGCACAAGCTGTCGAGAGGTGTCACAAACAATTTCAGCCGATCTGCAAACGATCGACTGGTTCTCCCTGCAAAGCTGCTCAGTTAGTTGCGCACCATTTGCTGAGCCACTATTAGAAGTCTCAGAAGCAATACAGTAATCCTTTCCTTCCAAATCGGACGAAGTAACAAGAGTAGCGGCGACTTTAGGAGCCGTGTTCATGGGGGTGGGAGATAGCTGCTTGGACCTCGAGGTAGGCTCCGAGGTGGGAGGTGCCGAAGGGCTCGTGCAGGCTTCAACTTGTAACACATGAATGGTGTTAGAAGTCGTAAGAGAAGGATTAGTGGGCTCGGGAGTCGGGCGGGAATCTGTACGGTTACGGACCTGGTGCTCACGAGAATCAAAATGTCGATGAAAACGTCTGGTGTTGACTGTATGCCACTCTTCTCTGTTGACGGTCGGAGCAGTACATGTTTTATGAGAAGGGCAAGAACCAACTAGATGCCCAACCATTTTTAAAATAGAACAAAATTCTGGAAGGTTCTCATACCCAATGGAGATATACCCACAATATCCAGTACGTTCAATCATAATTGTCTCATGCAGAGTATTTTCAAGATTAAGCTCAACCAAAACACGAACAAAATGGCCTACCGAACCATTAATAGAACGCTCGTCAATTTGCAAAGGAGTTCCAACAACTCTAGCAATATTTAAAATAAAGGAGTGATCCCAGTATTCAATAGGCAATTCATAAATACGGATCCAAACCTGAGATGAAGTCTAAGGGACTTTGTAGGGGTCGAAATCCGGGGTCCAAGGGAATAGGCAAATAGAGTTTGAACCGAACTTCCAAGAAGTATTGGAAAAAGCTCGCGTCTTATCATCAGCTTGGGAAGTTGTTTACAAACCTCTTTAATCTATTTAATTCCTTCATGGTGTTCCTTTTCCCATTTGAAATTGGCGTCCTTTTTTAGTAATGTGCCAGGTTATTTATGAACATCCCAGCAAAACTAACAACTCTTAAAAAACTTTGAAGTTGCTTCTTGTCCTTGAGTATGTCTGGAAATCCTTGTACCTTTTCTACAATATGATTTTTTAGAATGATACTTGACTCGTCGATTTCTATCCCAGGGAACTCGATTTTTCTCGTTGCAATTACTGCTTTCTTTTCTGAAAGCACCAATCCTTCCTTGAGGCAAATATCTAAGAAAATTTCCAAATTCTTTAGACGATCCTTCATGTTCTTCGACGCGATGAGTATCTCATCAATTTACACGAACATGAAACTAAAATAATCTTTAAAGAGATTATCCATCTTCCTCTGATATATCGAGGGTGCGTTTGCTAGTCCCATGGGCATCACGTTCCAGATATAATGTCCTTGTGGTGTGGAGAAGGCCGTGAACTTCTTTCTTCCTTCTTCCATCTTAATCTGGTAAAACCCATATTTGCAATCGAACTTGGAGAACACTTTTGCATTTTTAATGCAATTTACCAAATTTTCTCTGCTTGGGATGTAGTATCCATCGATTTCCAAGATGTTATTAATTCCTTTATAGTTGATGACTAATCTTGGTTTTCCTCTTTTTATTTCTCCATGGTTGTGGACCACGAACCATGGGCTACTGTATGGAGAGACGCCTGCTTCAAGTAACTTAAGGTCCATGTGTTTCTTAAGTATTTATTGCATATCCTTTCGATCTTCTTGATTCATCAGGATAGGCTTATATCTGACAAGCTCGTCTTATTTTCCGATTTTCACCTTCAAAGATGCTTTGAGCTCATTCTTATCCCACCATGCTAGAGGATCTTTGTTAAATTTCTTTTAAAATTTTCTTTTGATGTCCTCCAGTGAAATTTGTTCTGCCATGGTGGTGTCTGGTTGTGTGCTTGTACCTAGGATGGCTTTAAGGAGTTCAATCGTTTGAGATTTTATCCTTGTTATGGGTAGACTAATTTTATATTTAATTGTGAATTTTTGTAATTGATCTGATGGGATTTTTGAAGTGTAATAGGGTTTAATAGAAGGGATTTTGGGAAGGATAAGATGAATTGTAGATGGAGAGAGAGATTAGAAGGATAGGAATAATAACATGTAATTGCTTGTTCCATTCAGTACCAATTCCGTTTACATATAGTGCATGTGGCTGGACCACTACATACAATTTTACCAAAATGCCCATTAAATATCTAGTGACTGTGGGCTTAAATCAAAAAATGTCTTTTGGGCTGTGAACATATTAATTATTTGGCCCAGCAACTTCAGCCTCCACTTCTTGGCCCAAACCGTGACCCGCACATGAATTCTTGCCCGAACCGTCGCCTAATCCCCTTTCTTCCCCCTCTTGCTTACAGCTCATCTCAAAGATAGGATTTTTATCCTTTTGTTCCAAATTAGGGTTCTGTCTTTCCCCAGTCTCTCCTTCCCCCTTCTTCAACCCCAATTTCGTCTCCAAATTCATAACAATACCCCCCCCCCCCCCCCATTAACAGATCCTTGACCCCAAGGATCAAATTTGGGTAATTTCCTTCGCATAAATTTCAGATCTTCCCTCGTGGCTTCTTGAGGTGCAGCGTTTGACCACTGAATCAACACTTGCTTCACATTGATTCCGTTTCGAGTGATAGTTCTTGTGTCCAAGGTGGCGACCGGTTCAATTAAGAAGTCCCCCTCGGAGGTGGTAGCTGGTAGATCCGGAGCGGCGGAGGCGCCGGAGCCTATCTTCAGTTTGAGGAGCGAGATGTGAAAAACTGGATGAATACGCGACCCTTCCGGCAAATCCAAACGGTAAGCAACTTGTCCTATCTTTTCTGTAACTATAAATGGACCGTAGTACTTAGCTGCTAGTTTGAGGTTTTTTCTGAGTGCGACCGAGTTTTGCCTCAAAGGTTGTAATTTCAAAAAGACCTTGTCCCCAATTTCAAACTGTCGCTCTTGCCTGTGTTTATTTGCATACATTTGCATCCTTTGTTGTGCTTGTGACAAGTTCTCCTTAATTATTTGCCTTGCTGTTTCTCTCTGCATAACTAGCTGCTTAGCATCCTCATTTTCACTGCATGCATATTATCATATAGACTCCACAGGTGGTGTATATACATATAATGCTTCAAAAGGTGTATCCTTTAACCCTGTATGGTAGTTTGTGTTGTACCAGAATTCAGCCAAACTTAACCATTTCACCCACTTTTTTGGACTTTGATGTACCATGCACCTAAGGTAGTTCTCCAGACATTGATTTACCCTTTCAGCTTGACCATCTGATTGGGGGTGGTATGCAGTTGACATGTTCAACTGTACCCCCATTAGTTTAAACAACTCCCTCCAAAAAGTACTTGTAAAGATCTTGTCTCTGTCTGAAACTATGTGTGATGGCAACCCATGCAGTTTATAGATAGTGTCAAGGAATAGGTTTGCTACTGTGAGAGCAGTAAATGGATGAGATAGAGCAGAAAAGTGTGCATACTTAGTCAGCCTGTCCACCACTACAAAAATAACATCCTTCCCTTGTGATTTTGGCAACCCTTCAATGAAATCCATGGAGATATGGCTCCATGCTTGCTCAGGAATAAGGAGTGGCTGTAGTAATCCAGGGTACCCTCCATGGTCTGATTTACTCCTTTGGCAGATCTCACACCCCTTTACCCATTCTAATATCATCCTTCATCCTTGGCCAATAGAATACCCTCTTAGCCCTCATGTAAGTGCCTAGAACCCCTGAATGACCCCCATAGGCTGAGTTGTGCATAGCAGTCAGGATTACCTTCCTTATGTTGTGTTCATTCCACACACATAACCTGCCCTTGAATCCCCCAGCATAGTGAAATCAGGAAACACAGTAGGGTCTAAGATCTTGCCCTCCTTAATCTTCTGGAAAAATTCATCACCCATGTAGCTTTGGCTAACTTCCTTCATCCATTCTGGAATAAGTGCTGTGATAGTGGTGCAGACCACCTCATCTGGTCCTCTCCTGGACAAAGCATCTGCAGCTTTATTTTCCACCCCCTTTTTATATTGTATCTCATAATCCAATCCTAATAGTTTGGTCATCTATTTCTGTTGAGTTGGAGTCATCACCTTCTGATCTAGCATGTATTTTAGTGCCTGTTGGTCAGTCTTAATCACAAATTTGCTCCCATGCAGATAATGTTTCCACTTGTGCACAGCCATGAGGACTGCAATGAACTCTCTTTCATAGACAGAGAGTGCCTGATTCTTTTGGCATAGAACCTTGATCAAGAAGGCCAGTGGCCTACCTTCTTGCATTAACACTGCCCCTATCCCCTTCCCACTTGCATCAGTTTCCAATATAAATTTCCTTCAAAAATCAGGCAAGGCCAGAACAGGTGTTGTAGTCATGGCTTGTTTTAACCTCTCAAAAGATGCTTGTGCCTCTTGTCCCCATTTAAACTGGTCCTTCTTTAGGAGCTCAGTAAGTGGCCTACCCAGTTAGCCCTAGAAACCCTCTAAGTTGTTTCAGTGTTTTTGGAGTGGGCCAATGAACCATGCTGGTTATTTTCTGTGGGTCAGTGGACACCCCTTCTTGTGAAATGATGTTCCCTAGGTTTTCTACCTCTGTTTTCCCAAAACTACACTTGCTATCCTTAGCATACAACTTGTTCTACCTCAGTAATATCATTACCTCTTCTAACTGTTCCAAATGCTCTTCCCAACTCTTACTGTATATCAAAATGTCATCAAAGAATACCAAAACACTCTTCCTTAGTTGTTCCCTGAAAACCTTGTTCATGAGTGATTGGAAAGTGGTTGGGGCATTGCACAGCCCAAAAGGCATGACTAGGAATTCATAGTGACCATTGTGAGTACTAAAAGCTATTAAGAATCTGTGTTCAGGTTTCATTAGGATCTGGAAATAGCCACTTCTTAAATCTATCTTTGAAAAGTACCTTGCCCCATATAACTCATCCAACAATTCATCAATCACTGGTATAGGGTAATCATGTTTGACTGTGAGCCCATTCAAATACCTGTAATCAACACATAGCCTCCAGGTGGAGTCCTTTTTCTTTACTAAGATCACTGGTGATGCAAAAGGGCTTCTGCTATCCTGAATGATCCCTGCCTCTAACATCTCCTTGATCAACTTCTCTATAGCCTCCTTGTGATCATGAGTAGTCCGGTAGGGGTATTGGTGCTTTGGGGTACTTCCTGGTTTCAAAATAATCTGGTGCTCAATTCCCCTCCCTGGTGGTAACCCCTTGGGTTCCTCAAAAACACCACTATACCTTCTTAGCAATATGTCTATGTCCTTGGTAGTCTCCAAGTGCTCTGCCTTTGCTATGGTTACCCAATACACCTCTTCAACTTGAGTACACTGTTCCTCATGTATCAATTTGTATAAGGAATGGCCATAAATGAACTTCCAGTTTGCTGAGGATGTAATAGCCTGAATCCTAACCTCCTTCCCTTGAGAGTCACTGTAAAAGCCATCCTTGCATAATCTAATTAAATAGGAGTACAACTCTTGAGCCAATCTCCCCCCAGAATCAGGTCACACCCTTCATTCTGCAGCACCCTCAGGGAGTAGGTGAACTGGTGTCCCTGCATTTCCCAAGTGAAGTCCTTCACATACTGATTACTCACCATTTTTTGGCCATTATCCACCTTCACAAGCAAGGGTTTAGCTGAACTAAGTTGGCACCCCAACTGTTTGGCAGTTCTTTCTTGAATGAAACTCAGGGTGCTACCTGAATCAATTAGTATATGTAGCTTCTGCTCATTTTTTTGCCCACACATCCTCATATTGGTACTCCATCCTCCCCTTAAATAGCATTGACTGACATTTGTACCTCATCCATGTTGTCTGGGAAATTAGTGTTACCCTCATCTTCAGCTTGTAGGTAAGTTAGTTCCTCCTCCTCAGTCATAATCATATAACTAATTCTGTTCTTGCACCTATGGCCTGGTATGAACTTCTCATCACAATTGTAACATAGCCCTCTCTCCCTCCTAGAAGCCATCTCACTTGAGGTCAAAAGTTTTGTGGGTGGTCTCTGGTTGCTTGTTGTTTACCCATGTGTTGAAGAGTCTGCACTCTTAGGGTTAGATAGACTGGTATACCTGGTGTTCCCCTTCAACTTCCTTGTGATAGCATCTAAGGTAATTAACTGATTTCTGCCCAAATCTATTGCCTGCTGCAGTGTTGTAGGTTCAAACATGGTGATGAAAGCTTGCACATCTTCAGATAGACCACTGATAAAACTAGCTATAAATTACTCATTTGTGTATCCATGACTAATCATTAACATACATGCTCTGAGCTCCTCAGAATTTTCCACACAATCCATGTAAGAGCCTGTGTGTTTGAGCTTATTACACTACTACAAAAAAGGGCTATTACAATGGTCAATCTACGACAGTTGTCAAATAACCGTTGTAATAGAGCAATCCGTCAAATCCTACAACGGTTAAGTTTTAAACCGTTGTAAATAGTCTACTACTACAACGGGTACATGGCAACTGTTGTAAACGTCCGTAGTAAAATATATTTAACCGATATATTACGACGGTTTCTTTACAACCGTTGTAGATACACGTCGTAAATTATAATTAGTTTAATTAAATTAACTCAGCTTCTAATTAAACATTATATTAAACATTAATGAAAAATGAAAAAAACATAAAAATTACTCCTCAACCCAACCAAGCCAGCTTGTTCCCCAAAAATTTTCTCGCACGCCGGGCTCTGGTGACCGAAAATTTGAAATCCCGTCCTCCAACAAACTCAACCTTCCCTCCCTCACTAGCAATTTCGAGAAATCAACTTCGAATTTCAACAGAAGGAAAATTCTTCAAAAAACCGGCTGTGATCCCCATTTGGGTACAAATGGTAAAACGACGGCCGACGTCCCTCCGGCCAAATTGGCTGTGCACCAGGCTCCCCGCTCGATGTCGAAGCTACTTCAACTGCCAATTTCAAGTTACGAGCCCCAATTTCGCCCAACTCGAAATTTCCAACCGTCGATCCCCTTTTGCTCGAACAAGGGGAAATAGCTCAAATTTCTGCGAATCTCATCGAATTGGATGTTCAGACTCCTTCAATTGTTGATTTTAACATTGTTCCTTGCCTGAATTTGGTCGCTGAAAACCCCCCAAATTCTGCTTGCAGAGAGAGAAGCTGCTACGGTCACCGCCGACCGGGCGGCCGGAAAATGGCCTACTTTGACTCTGATCTCCGTGGTTTCTGCCCCTCCTACAACTCAAGAACAGTCTTCTCCAAGTACTCACGAACAGCCCACTACTAGCACTCAAGGCCCGGTCCCCGGCCCGAAAGCCTCGACAGCCCCGAAGGCCCCCGTCCCTACAAAATCCTATGCGGAAGCTACCTCTACAGGTATATATCTATATCTTCTTGGTGTACCTTGTGTTTATTGGCAGGAGTCTGGCAGATAATAGTGAGACTCCATGAACAACAGTTTGACAAGATCGTTTTAAGTTTCTAAATACTTGTTCGCTTATTGGTATATTATTCAGAAGTCTTGCATAAATAAGAGAATGATGTTTAGAGCTTACTTAAGAAAATACTGCATGGAACTCATGGGATTACTGTGATGTTAAGACCATGGTTTGAAAATTTGATTGGCTTAGATTGATGATTGGAGAAGCTTCCTTAATGTCGGGGGCCCATATTTTCATTTAAACTTGTAGTTTTAAAACTTCAGACACAAATTAGTTTTGAGTTATTTTACATAAAACAAGATTCATTTTTTTATTTCTTTTTAGCAAAATAGTTCAGAGCAGGCCATTAAAGTGAATTATAAGCTCAAATTAGGTTCAATTGTTCAGAGAGGATACGTATTCAAATATGGTGCATGCAAATATCAATTTCAAACCAGATGTCCAGTGAATATAACAGTTCAAATCCGTTTGTGTGTACCCTATACTACCTTCAAATGATTGGGCTCAACTAAACCACACGTTGAAAGTTTACTTGCCAGAGTGTAATTTGGTAATTTATCTGCATCTTTCCACCCGCTCTGTTTTTATTTATGATGTGCATTTTGTTAACTTCCTTAACAAATTCAGCCCAAGGAGTCTTGGAAATCAGAGTTAAAGGAATTTAGCAACAAGAATGGATACGACCTTAATCGGAATGGAGACAGTGGGCCTTTGCTTTTGGATATTCTTGAGGGTTTCTTAAAGTATGAGGTCTGAATAATAAGCCTGTTTTGTTTATGAAGCTTCGTAATTATTCTTATCATTTTCATATGGGCAAACTTGAAATAACGCTGTTAAATCTTTCTGTTAAATGTTTCTGTTTTTTAAACAATTGAGACTCGGTAAAGAAGCTATGTAATCAGAATTTTGTGGCTTCATAACATTTTATCATCTGCCCAAAAGTAAATATATTTCGTGTGACATTGCTGCCATGGAGTAGTGTGTATTTTCTTGACGTGAAATATTTACATAATATTTTATCATTTTTTTCATGATTTGTGCTATTGCAGAATTTATCTCAAGGGAGGGGTAGCAACAGGAGATTAACCACTCCAGATGCCGAATCTCTATCCAATTTGGAAGGTCGTAACATGAGGAGACCACCATCAWCKTCAGTTGTCGGGGGTTTACCTCCACTAGGAAGGTCTTTTGTTATAATCACCTTTTTATTTGAAAAAACTAAATAAAACTGACTGAAGTTTTATTTTAACTTCTGGTTCATGTGTTTTTTTATTGTAGGCCTCTTCCTTCTCCAGTCTTCTGGTAAGCAGTGAAAATATTTGAAGTCTTTCTTGCCACGTCGATAAATTTTATTTTAAAATAATCTGATTGTTTTCAGATCGTCGAGCTGGGTCATCTGATTGTTATTTATATATATTTTTTGTAATCTTTTCAATTGTTTAAGCCGGAATAAACTAATCTAGCACAATCAGGCATTATTATAGTTGATCTTTTCATATCTCAACAATCAAACATTATTAAATTTGTCTATTCTATCATGTGTTTCCCAGGCTATTCCGATCAACTTCTTGAGCTCTTTGATTTTTCGGCCTTCTCATTTGGTGCCTACACTTATGAAGACTATGTTGGCAGACTCGACGAAAAACTCGGTACGTTTCACATATTTTCTGTTTAGATATATTTTTATGGTATTTATTGTATATATGTTTAGATCTAATTTTATATTATAAATCTCCATTGTTGTACATGAATTACAGTGGAACTTAATCGATTTTTTCATTGCTTTGAGTTCTTACATGATGTTTAGTGATGAGGGTAGATTTGGTTTATTATTTAATTTTTTCCATTTGTTGTATTTATGGTATTTTTGTCCATTTCTTGGCCCTAATTTTTGATTAGGACTTGATTTGTTATATACAATTGTTATGATGAGTAACATGGTTCGATTATTTTTATATTTTGATTTTTATTGTCAATAGTTTATTTTGTTCACCCACTTTTTAAGAGATTGAATTTAGGGGATAAAATTTTTCAAAACTTACTTTTTCTTTTTGTTCTATATTATTCAATTCATCAAAAGTTTCAATTTTAATATAAATTTGACACATATTTTTGTATTAAACTTTGGTTAAACGTAACAAAAAAACAAATAAAGTGAGATTGTATATATACACATTATTTTATTTAAATTATGTATCAGTATATCTGGAATTTCTATTCTATAAATTTAGCGATTTTGTTTCAATTAAATGAATGTTTTATTCTAGGATGAGAGAATTTTTTGTCCTTTTTTGAAAATCTATTTTCTGTATACATTTTTTTCTCTCAAGTTTTTCTCCCATTGCTTATTCATTCTTGATCTTTTGAATTTCTTATTTTAAAATATAAAAGAGATTTTGATTTGAGGGGAGAATTTCAAATGATAATTAAGATGGATTGAACAGACTTTAGGGAGTAATTCACATCTGTTAAAGTCTAAAGAGGTGTGAAATGGAGGCTCCCTCATACGCCATTTCCTACATCTTCATATGAATAATAGTTGTAAATGCATTTCCTACATCTCACTCATGATTGTTAAAATGTTATCAACTTCTTTTATTTTTTCTGCTGGTTGAATGTATTGACCTAGAATGCTCTTTATTATATGATGTGGAATTTAATTGTACAGATTTGGCGACATCTGGAATTAGTGAAGTGCGGGAAGCCTGGGAGAGTCGACACAAAGCTTACACTTCTGAGTTTCTCGAGTTTGATCCTTGCATTGTGAGCCATTTTATGTACTAATAATACTATGCAGTTGATTCTACAATAGAAGGAAAATAGAGTACTAAAATGCCAGAAGGATGAAATTGTATTAGTAGGAGAATTTTCTTTTGGTTTACTTCTTATCAAAAAATAAATGAAAAAAGCTATTTTTTATTTGAATGTGAAAAGGGAACAGGATACCTATGGAGAGCAGAAGCTTATCCAGTTTAAGGCTTCTTTGAAAAACACCATGGAATAACAAAGATTTTATTTTTCTTGTGAATTCTTTTCGCCTGTTATTTCTTCCATTGATGACAATTGCTAAATTTCCATATTTATTGTTAATTTTTTCATTGTTGTCAATTCTAAGTTCAACTGGTTTTGGTTGTATGATTGTTGAGCTAATAGTTTTCACTTCTCAACATATCCTTGTTTTGTGGTCTTGTTTGTGTTAAGCTGATTATGCTCTGACAGATGGATGTTTTCTACAGGAAGATGTTGACTTGCATTAGAAGAACAAGGAAAACCAGGCTGATATTGTTTTCTGCATGCAGCATTTGCCGGTATGAGATCTATCTGGCTGTTTCTCCTGGTACTTATGTGCTAAAAGACAACATTAGTCATAAACCTTAAACTCGTGTATTTGCAGTTATGTGTTGAAACTGAGGAGAAATTGAAGAGACTGTTGCACAATGTCTCATATTTGCTGAAGCCAGGGGGTTTCTTCCTTGGTATTACTCCCGACTCATCTACTATATGGTATGGTTTTCAATTGTGAGACTTTGTTTATTATCTTACTGAATATTACGTTGGGTTTTCAGTGTTGAAAATCTAACACTGATGGGTTCAGACTTTATTAACTTTCAATTTATACTTTATTGTCAATTCATCCCCAAATACTACATGAGTGATACCTGCTATACCCGTTCCATCCATATCCTGTACTGCTAGCATTTTTTTGGGTATTATTTTCGTTGGGTATTATATTTTTTTTGAAATATAGTTTGTTTTTTATTGGGTAATTAAGACAAATTCAATGGTGTTTGTTTTAATCAATTTCTTTAATTTCTGCTTATTTTCATTTCTAAATAGGACATTGGGTTTGAAGATGCAGATGCAAGTACAGGTAGATTTAAATCTTATACACTGATAATATTTATTTAATTTATTTTTCTTGGGTAAACATCAATTTGTTCCTCATTTCCGTCTTAATGCCATCCAAGATACATTTATCTAATTACCTAATATAATGTAAAAAGATAAATTCTTATCTATCATAATTTTTTTACAATTATTTATTTATTTTAAATTTTATTTCATGATTATCATTATATACAAGAAAGCTCAATTTTATGTTCTCTACTACAGGTGATGTCGATGGGATGCCCCATGGTCCCTATGATGTATCCCGGCATGCAACAATACCTGCGCGCAATGGGTTTAAGCATGGACATGAACCGGCCCATGGTACCTTATCATCCGTCTATGCTACCAAGTTATCTATGCCAAATCCAGAACATATGGGTCCCAGATTTCCAATGCCAGCACCCTTTCCTCTGCCACAAGTTCACATGCCCGATCCCAGAATTCTAGTTTTAACCAGGCAGATCATGCGGCGAAGTTTTTTCAGTATCAAAATCAGCCTTGCATGCCAAGTTTTGTCGATCCGTATCAACAATATGTTGGTATGCACCAGGGACAGTGTCCGATACCACAGGCAAGTACTAATAATCCACGACGTTCAAAGTTCAATCTAATCATATAAAACCACAGTTTCTATTTTACAAATACCAAATATTAACATTTGGGGGTATTATAATTTACTTATTTATTTTAATTAAATAAAATCACAGGATAATTTATTTTTTTATTTCTTTTTCCAGTTAGTAACTTATTATATTGAGGAATTTATATTTTGTAGAATCAAGCAGTGTCACAGCCTGGTGCCAACAAGCCGAGTACAAGCAAAGATAAAGGCATCCTAGATAGTCAATTTGGTAACTGATTCTAGTAATTTGTCTAGTTTTCTAATCTTAAGTATATGATAGTTTAGCTTCAAATTATAATTTAGTTAGATGAATTCTTACCTTGTAATATTGCTTGAGTTGTTAATTTATAGTTTGGTTGGATGGATTATTGGATAAATTATGTTCTAACTATTTGAATTTAATAAATTGTTGAGTGAATTGTGTACTTATTGTTTGGTTAGTCTACGTGAATAAAATCAATTACAAACTTCCCGGTTGAGGATCGCCTAGAACGGCCAGATTAAAAAAAAAAAACTACTTTCACATCGGTTATGAATAAAATCCGATGTTCAAAATAATATCATTTACATCAGTTTAACCGATGTCAAATAATTGATGTCTACATCGGGTTATTCATATATACATCGGTTTCTCTAGAAAACGATGTAGTATAGTCCAGTCTTACATCGGCCAATTCATATTTTAGCATCGGTTATTCAGTAAACCGATGTTGTAAATGACAGTCTTACATCGGTTCGGCAACCGATGTAGTATTGTGTACAGTTTACAACGAGGGCTTACAACGGTTCAATAACCGATGTAAAAGGCTTAAAATAACCGATGTAATAGCCTATTTCTGTAGTAGTGTTAAATTCTGAATGATTTTAGTTTCTTTGAGCTGTTCAAATCTGGCAGATATAATGTCTAGGAATTTAGCCCAAGATAGGTCAGCCTGATTAACCCCAAAATTTTGTTACCACTGGGCTGCTTTACCTTCAAAGTGCATGGCAGCCATTGTAACCTTTTATGCATCATTCATGAAGGGTACCAACTTAAAATATCCATTACATTTTATCATCCAAGACCTGGGTTGTGTCCCATCGAAATGGGGGAAATCAATTTTTGGCAGTGGGTTTTTGTTGTGGTTACCTGTATATTCAATTTGTGGTCTCACCCTTGATGTGTTTGATTTGTTTCCAGTTTCTGTCACAGGAGTACAAAAAGGTCTGCCCAAAATGGATTCTCCATCACCTTGATTTTTTCCACTGTTTGGATTCAAGATCTGCATCTGGAGGGTGGCTAAAGTTGTAGTAAGGTTCTCCAATTTACTGGTAAGATTCTGTGTTTGTTCATGTATAGCTGATTTGATATTTGAAATTTAGGCTTGTTCTCTGAGTTGATATCCGTAATCTGTTCCTACAGTTTGAGCTCTGAGGCATCTCTTTTCTGAGATTCAGTTTGCAGCACTTGATCGAGGCATTTTTGAGATTCTTGGAGGTCCTTGAAACGAGTAATTTTTTCCATGCCGAGGATCGTCCGCTCTGGTGCCAATTGTTATGGGTAGAATAATTTTATATTTAATTGTGAATTTCTGTAATTGATTTGATGGGATTTTTGTAGTGTAATAGGGTTTAATAAAAGGGATTTTGGGAGGGATCAGATGAATTGTAGATGGAGAGAGAGATTAGAAGGATAAGAATAATAACATGTAATTGCTTGTTCCATTCAGTACCAATTCCGTTTACATATAGTGCATGTGGCTGGACCACTACATACAATTTTACCAAAATGCCCATTAAATATCTAGTGACTGTGGGCTTAAATCAACAAATGTCTTTTGGGCTCTGAACATATTAATTATTTGGCCCAGCAACTTCAGCATCCACTTCTTGGCCCAAAACCGCGACCCGCACCCGAACTCTTGCCCGAACCGTCGCCTAATCCCCTTTCTTCTCCCTCTTGCTTACAGCCCGTCTCAAAGATAGGATTTTAATCCTTCTGTTCCAAATTAGGGTTCAGTCTTTCCCCAATATCTCCTTCCCCCTTCTTCAACCCCAATTTCATCTCCAAATTCATAACAACTCTCTCTTCCTTTCGGCCACCTAGGCTCTCATTTTGTAGTTGGAGAATTGCTTCTCCATACCTTCTACGGTCCTTCATTTTTGGGTGTCGAAGTTTTCCTTCATCACCACGCTTGCTGCGAAAATTGATTTGCATTCTTCTAGGGAATGCCTCTCTTAGTCGCTGGACTATAATCTTATGATCACATGGGGTTGTGAAAATAAGTCTTCTAGTCTCATTTTCTTGTGTAAATCTCTTGAATGTTTGTAGGAAATTATTTCCTAATAGAATATCCGCTCCCGTATCATGGAAATAGATTGGTGGAGTCTTGACTTTGTACCATGGAGTACCATTTGCTCCTCCCATCATCATTTCCGCTTGCTTGATCCCTCTCTTTAGGACTAGAATCCCTTTAGAGAAATCTCTTCCCGCTACTGGAGATAATTTTTCTTCCATTTCATTGGGGAAGACTTCTGGTTTAGCTGTGCAGATTCCTACGCCTAAATCAATGTAGGCTGTAAAATATTTTGCACGATATCTTGCATATATCATTCCAACGGGAATGTATATGGAGAATGGGCTTGTGCTCATTTAATTATATATCTTTTTTTGCCCACCGTAAACTCCATTCCATCTCTTAACCTTTCACAAGGTTTATGATCCTCGACAAACTCTATCCCTAGAGTTAGTCGCTCTGGGATTCTTCCTGCGCTTCCCTCAATGATTGTTTCAATTTCTACAATCTTGAGGATTCCTTGATATCTTCCTAGGGAAGGTTTTTCTAGTGATACAATGCATCACAAGGGAAGATATTATCCTTTTGAGTGATGTCGAATATTACTTCTACACCTTTTCATACTTCTGGGTACATCAACTCTTCATTAGTTTTGAATACTTCGGGAGCTCGAGTGCTTTAGCTGATTCTTGGACCTTCCCGTAGAGGTCCACTAATCATTATGTTTTGTTGGAAAGACATTCTCCTCGGTTTGATCATGAGGTTCTTACGTTTATTAAGAACAGGACGATCTTGAATTCTCATATCAATCTCTCTTATTGTTGGAGATTGCATGATCTCTAGTAAGACTGCCTTCGCTACGTCTTCAAAGATCCTTGGTATTTCTATGAACTCTTTTCTCAGGAATACTTCTGAATGATGAGTATCGAGAGTGCATAAGAAATCTTGTACGTGATTCAGTAGGGTCTGTCTCCCTCCGTCATTAGGTCTGATCTTTTGAAATCTTGATGAACAACAAGAACTCTACTGAAATCTCAATCTGCCAAATTATACGCAATCCTTGGGTTGAAATTGAATACTAGTTTTCCTGCGTATAAGTTTCCTGTGATTGCTCCCAGATAAGAATCTTTGAGATTTGAGATTCTTTTATCAAAGAGAGCTAGATTTAATGGTGAATCAACTCCTTCTTTAAAAACTGATTTTATAATCACTCGAATGGCTCCAATGTGGATCCACAAAAGTGTATTTTCCATTTCTCTCCTGAGTGTGCTCTTAATCTCCTGGATTTCTCGGTAGGGTATTAGTTGCATCTCAATCTGTTTTCCCGTATATTCTGTGGGTATTGCGAATTCTCCCGTGGAAATTCTATGAATAATTTGGTATTTTTGATTTCTTAAACCCAAATTATCCATCGCTTTTTCCATTGCTCCTATTGTAAATCCTTCATACATTTGGAGCTTTGGGTTTTCTTTCATTATTCACATAAGTGTTTTATGAGAAACAGTTGTATGTGAGAGGAATTCTGACATATCCTCCCTAACCACTTGTTGAAGAAATTCTTCTTCACCCTGATTCTGAATATGATTCACTTCCATCTTCAGAGTAGATCTCTTCTTCATAGATGCTTTCATATGAGGGTATATCCTCAAATTGATACACCTGTACAAGATTTTGGTAATAGACAGCTTCTTCGAACTCTTGAGATGTCTCAAACTGTATAACTCCTCTCTTTTGATTCTCAGGGCAATCTATAGAAATATGCCCTTTCACTCTGCACGTCAAGCAGTTGAAATCTTTAAAACTTTCATTAGCTCTGGTATGAGCTCGCCTGAAAGTTCTCTTTGTTGGCGTCCTACTGGTGCTTCCTTGGTTTGAGAACGAGCCCCGACTTCGGCTTAGCCCCGTACTTTGTTCTAATTTATAATTTTTGGCATTTTGCTTTGACCAGAACCTTTATTGTTTCCATGGAAACCTTTTCTTGTTTATTCGAGAATAAGGGTGACTTCTTTCTTTCTTCCATTTATGTCTCTGTGGTTGTCCTCCCACCACTGTTGGAATGTTATTCTCGGTGTAACATAGAGGAACTGATTTATTAATCCCTCTTAGTCTCTTGTAATTTTTGTGAAGTCCTGCCTGGTGGCACCACTCTGCTAATTTGTCTTTTAGGAATGACATCCTTCAAGTAATCGTATCCATGTCAGTTGCTGACTTGTACTCTTGGATCAGCATTTCTCTCCACGGACTTGGTATTTTTGCAAAGAAGAGTTGTGCCGCATCTCTATCATTCACCTTGGATTTCCAATGATATTCAAGGAATAATTGGATATATTCTTCCACGTGATAAATATCTTGTAACTCGAGGCAATAGAGGCTTGTCGATATTTTTTCTACTTTTCCTCTTCTATTCCCACGAAATATCCGGTGCCGATAAAATGGATTTTGAATAATTTGGCCATATTATGAACTATTCCTTTTAGTGATTCTCTAGATATAACTCCCATTTTTATATCTGCTCCTGTTAAGTTCCATGCGATCTTTACAGATCCTTCAAGGCTCATTTCAAGGAGTAAAATGAACCCTTCCTTCTCTAAGGCGAGAGTTCCAGCTGCAATTTGCATTGCGGAGGCCCAATCATCTATCGGTATCTCTCAGTTCTTGAAGTCTGGGACATCCAAATTCAAAATTAGCCCATATGGATGTATGGGATCAAGTTGATACTTCCTGTATGGTGTGTTGAGAATATTCGACCTTCGGGAACGTTGCCTGGTGCCCACTATATCTGTAGGATCTCCTTTTATGGTGAGATCCCCGACTTGTGGCATTGGAGCATCTGGTACTGGTTCGTGTGGAGCCAAACTTTCTCCTTGATTAACACTCGTTGGTGGTGGTGCATGAGCGCTTCTTGGTACTAAGGCCTAAGAATCTCCTGAGTTCATTTCTAGATCTACAATGTCTAATCCTGTGAAGGATACAATAAGGTCGTGTAGATCTTCCACGTTGATTCTATCCATTACTTCTTGGGTTGTAATGGGGTTCCCTTGATTATTACTATCATCTTATCCTCTTCCGTGGTTGTCTTATTACCTCAGTCGGTTTCCCCTTTTGGTGTATAAGGGGTTTCATTTCGAAAGTTATGCGTCGTCTTCCTCCGGATGTATTGGGTTTGGTTTCAAGGGCCTTGACTCGTTTCTGAACATCAATTAGGATCTCTTGTGTTTCCTTTTGATGTTCAAATATCTCTTTCATCTGCACCTGTATATGGTATTTGATGTCTTGTATCATCCTTTGGATTTCTCTAAGATCTTTAGGATTCTTAGAGGAATCGGGTATCACCTCGCTGAAGTTGGATCTATTGATGAGATCCATGGGCGGCATCCCTATGATTCATCAGATACGTCTTCAACATCTGATTTACCCAGAGGTAGCTTAGATGATACGCCTCTTGCTTCTCGCATTGTCTCAAGGTTTCCCTGTTGACTCCCGCGAGATCTTGTTCAACATATCGGTTATCCCAATATGCTACTTCTCTTTGAGGTCTAACTCGTATATTTCCAAGATTTAAAAATATCGCCTAAAATGAATACATCTCGAACACTCGTTTGGATCCATTCTTAGAGATAGATCTCCTCACCAAAAGTTAATTACATAATTATAATAAATTCTTCTTTTAAGTTCCTTAATAAACCTAGGCACTGATACTATTTTTGATGATAACACAACTCCTGAGTTAAAATGATAAATCAAAATATATTTTTGAAATAAAGTGTAAATTTATAAAAGATTTTGGGGCTTTAACACCACTTTCCCATAATTTCTTTTAAATGGAAGTCTTGAGGGTAGTTTGGTCTTTTTTCCTATAAACAACTACCTTTATTCTTGAAGTTTTTATGTAGTTTTGGTCAAAGGTCATCCCAACACATTTCCCTGAGGAAAACGGGATTGAATCCTTAAGGGATGGATTCTGCCTTTTATACACAGCAGCTTCCAAGAAATTATAATTTTGACCGCAGAAAGTCTAGCCTTTTTCGATTTAACCAACAGCTTACCAAAAAATTCTAATTTCAGCCCTTCAACTTATGAAAACCTCGATCCAGCCCCAAGAAACTTTATTAAACTTCAATTCAGTACAATTATATTTTATATTTTATATTTATATATATATATATATATATATATATTATATATATATATATATATATATATTAGTAATTTAATATTAATTTAGTGTATTTTAAATTGATTAGGTGTCGAGCAATACAGGACATAGGATTAAACCACATGCATTTCAATCGACTTCTCCATGACTTTTACGAGGTAGGGACCATTGACTTATCTTGTGCTAAATTTTATTTTGTTAAATCTACGTGCTATGTATATCATGAAATTTTACGTTCAAATATTAATATAGCCAGAGACCGTAAAAGTTGTCTGTGACCGGGGAAAATGGTCATCGAGTTTATCCCGACGTGCTATATTCAATGATTAAAAGTTTTAAAACCAGAGATCGCAAAAGTTGTCTATGACCGGGAAAAGGGTCATCGGGAAAACCCGCTGTGTTTTACCTGATGTCAACTTGTCTTCGACTTATAAATTCATGAATTCTATGGTTAAATGTCCTATTTCTGAGGTTTATAATTTACATGGGATATGCCGTTGTAACTATTATTTTTTCAGGTACAAATGAAGATATCGAGTGAAGGGGAACGAGGAACCAAACAAAACTATTATTGTTTTGTTTTATCTTTTAAACAAAGGTTGAACTAGATACAAATGCTACTTAACTATCAATTTTAATTGATAGCAATTTGTTTATTTCTATTATTATTTTTTCACTGCATAAATTTAATCGTTTTGAAATTCTAAATCTTTTTATTTACATTTTTATTGTGAAGATTTGACATTTATGTGACACCAAGATATCTTAGATTATTTAAAATATAAACCAGTTTTTTTTTTTTATCGAAATCGGGGTGTTACATTAATATTAAGCACATTTTGTTTACTTAACGTTATTTCTCAACCTGCTAATTTCTCTGATATGAAATTTGATGTTCCCAACCTCAATGGAGACAACTAACTTTAAGGTTTGGAGAGAATTCTCTTTCAGTTGGAGTGGATGGATATTGACTATGCTATCAATCTAGGCTAACCACCGGCTATAAGTAAAGATAACTACCCAGAAGATGTTGATCTTTTTGAAAAGTGGGAGCGATCTAACCACCTCACGTTACATTTATCATTACAAAAAAATAGCAGTTTTCCGAGGGAAAAACCGAGGGAAGTGTCGCCCCTCGATATTTTCTGAGGGAACAACCGAGGGACTAGAATATCCCTCGGTTTTTTCCGAGGGAAACATTTTTCCTCGGATTTCCCCTCGAATATACGGTGCCAATATTTGCCGCCATAATTATCAAAAAAAATACCGACGGATTTCCGAGGGCGTTTTTCCCGAGGGAACATAGTCCTCGGAAAAACCGAGGGGAATAAATTTCCCTCGGAATTTTATTATTTTTATTTTTTAAAAAATTACAAAACACTGAGGGGAGTGTTTTCCTTCGGTCTCAAACCGAGGGACTCAGCCTTCCCTTGGTTTAAATCCGAGGGAAAAATAAACCCTCGGTTTTTCCTATTTTAAAAAAAAAAAAAGAAAAGAAAAAAAAGAAAAACCGTAAAAATGAAACCAATCCTATCATCTTAAGCACGTGGGGTGGTTTTGACCCAATTTCGATCGAAAAATATCAATGAGCACGTGCGTATGCACACGTGTCGTGTAATTCGACCAACAACAAGATACGATCGATCGATCAACTCCTTCGGTAGGAAACGCGAAGCGACGAATTGTCGTAATTTTGCCGATGATGGGAGGGGTATGTCTCAGTGTCGTGGAACCACGAGGGTCAGGCGTCGATCGTTTAGTACGCGTTTTCTATTTTTTTTCGATTTTAAATGAAAATTGAAAAAAAACTCGAAAAGAAGAAAAATTAGTAAAAACATATAAACCAAACCCAGGAAATTACGAAGGGGTGCGTCTCGGCATCGTGGAACCACGAGGGTCGGGCGTCGATCGTTTAGTACGCGTTTTCTATTTTTTTAAATGAAAAATGAAAAAAAAACTCGAAAAAATAGAAAAATTAGTAAAAAATATAAACGAAACCCAATAAGTTACGACCAAGGTGGGGAGGGGTGTGCTTCGGCGCCCCGAAAACAAATCTTATTTTTTTCTATTTTTTTCCTATTCTATTCTATATTTTCGGAATATTTTTTATTTTTTAAAAAATTGAATAAAAACCGAGGGAATAGATTTTCCTCGGTTTGAAACCGAGGGAACCACCTTTCCTTCGGTTTTAAACCGAGGGAAATCCATTCCCTCGGTTTTTCCTATTTTTTAAAAAATAAAAAAAATAGAAAAACTGTTAAAATGAAACCAATCCTATCATCTTTGGCACGTGGGGTGGTTTTGACCCAATTTCGATCGAAAAATATCAACGAGCACGTGCGTATCCACACGTGTCGTGTAATTAGACCAACAACAAGATATGATCGATTGATCAACTCCTTCGATTGGAAACGTGAAGCGACGAAGCGTCATGATTTTGCCGATGCGGGGAGGGGTGTGTCTCGTCATCGTGGAACCACGAGGGTCAGGCATCGATCGTTTTGTACGCGTTTTCTATTTTTTTTCGATTTTAAATGAAAAATGGAAAAAAACTCAAAAAAGTAGAAAAATTAGTAAAAAAATATAAACGAAATCCAAGAAATTACGACCGGGGCAGGGAGGGGTGCTTCTCGGCGTCGTGGAACCACGAGGGTCGGGAGTCGATCGTTTGGTACGCCTTTATTGTTTTTTTCGATTTAAAATGAAAAATGGAAAAAAACTCGAAAAAATAGAAAAATTAGTAAAAAAAAATATAAACGAAACCCAAGAAATTATGATCGGGGCGGGGTGGGGTGAGCCTCGGCGCTCCGGAAACAAATCTTATTTTTTTCTATTTTTTTCCTATTCTATTCTATATTTTTGGAATATTTTTTATTTTTTAAAAAATTGAATAAAAACCGAGGGAATGGATTTCGCTCGGTTTGAAACCGAGGGAACCACCTTTCCTTCGGTTTCAAACCGAGGGAAATCCATTCACTCGGTTTTTCTATTTTTAAAAAAATAAAAAAATAGAAAAACTGTTAAAATGAAACCAATCCTATCATCTTTGGCACGTGGGGTGGTTTTGACCCAATTTCGATAAAAAAATATCAACGAGCACGTGCGTATCCTCACGTGTCGTGTAATTTGACCAACAACAAGATCTGATCGATAGACCAACTCCTTCGGTTGGCAACGCGTAGCGACGAAGCGACATGATTTTACCGATGCGGGTAGGGGTGTGTCTCGGCGTCGTGGAACCACGAGGGTCAGGCGTCGATCCTTTAGTACGCTTTTTCTATTTTTTTGGATTTTAAATGAAAAATGAAAAAGAAACTCCAAAAAGTAGAAAAATTAGTAAAAAAAATATATAAACGAAACCCAAGAAATTACGACCGGGGCAGGGAGGGGTGCTTCTCGGCGTCGTGGAACCACGATGGTCGGGCGTCGATCGTTTAGTACGCGTTTTCTATTTTTTTTCGATTTTAAATGAAAAATGAAAAAAAAAACTCGAAAAAAATAGAAAAATTAGTAAAAAATATAAACGAAACCCAAGAAACTGCGATCGGGGCGGGGAGGGTGCGCCTCGGCGCCGCGGAAACAAATCTTATTTTTTTTCTATTTTTTTCCTATTCTTTTCTATTTTTTTTGGATATTTTCTATTTTTTAAAAAGTTGAATAAAAACCGAGGGAATAAATTTCCCTCGTTTTGAAACCGATGGAACCCTCGGTTTTAAATCGAGGGAAATCCATTCCCTCAATTTTCCTATTTTTTAAAAAATAAAAAAAATATAAAAACCGTAAAAATGAAATCAATCCTATCATCTTAGGCACGTAGAGTGGTTTTGACCCAATTTCGATAAAAAAATATCAATGGTCACGTGCGTATCAACACGTGTCGTGTAATTTGACCAAAACAAGATACGATCGATCGATCAACTCCTTCGGTTGGAAACGTGAAGCGACGAAGCGTCATGATTTTGTCGATGCGGGGAGGGGTGTGTCTCGGCGTCGTGGAACCACGAGGGTCAGGCATCGATCGTTTAGTACGCGTTTTCTATTTTTTTTCGATTTTAAATCAAAAATGGAAAAAAACTCCAAAAAGTAGAAAAATTAGTAAAAAAAATATAAACGAAACCCAAGAAATTACTATCGGGGCAGGGAGAGGTGCTTCTCGGCGTCGTGGAACCACGAGGGTCGGGTGTCGATCGTTTAGTATGCCTTTTTTGTTTTTTTCGATTTTAAATGAAAAATAGAAAAAAACTCGAAAAAATAGAAAAATTAGTAAAAAATATAAACGAAATCCAAGAAATTACGATCGAGGCGGGGAGGGGTGCGCCTCGGCGCTCCGGAAACAAATCTTATTTTTTTCTATTTTTTTTCCTATTCTATTCTATATTTTCAGAATATTTTTTAGTTTTTAAAAAATTAAATAAAAACCGAGGGAATGGATTTTCCTCGGTTTGAAACCGAGGGAACCACCTTTCTTTCAGTTTTAAACCGAGGGAAATACATTCCCTCGGTTTTTTCTATTTTTTAAAAAATAAAAAAAAATAGAAAAACTGTTAAAATGAAACCAATCTTATCATCTTTGGCACGTGGGGTAGTATTGACCCAATTTCGATCGAAAAATATCAACGAGCACGTGCGTATCCACACGTGTCGTGTAATTTGACCAACAACAAGATCTGATCGATCGATCAACTCCTTCGGTTGGCAACGCGAAGCGACATAATTTTGCCGATGCGGGGAGGGGTGTGTCTCGGCGTCGTGGAACCACGAGGGTCAGGCGTCGATCCTTTAGTACGCTTTTTCTATTTTTTTTCGATTTTAAATGAAAAATAAAAAAGAAACTCCAAAAAGTAGAAAAATTAGTAAAAAAAAATATAAACGAAACCCAAGAAATTACGACCGGAGCACGGAGGGGTGCTTCTCGGCGTCGTGGAACCACGATGGTCGGGCGTCGATCGTTTAGTACGCGTTTTCTATTTTTTTTCGATTTTAAATGAGAAATAAAAAAAAACTCGAAAAAATAGAAAAATTAGTAAATAATATAAACGAAACCCAAGAAATTGCGATCGGGGCGTGGAGGGGTGCGCCTCGGCGCCCCAGAAACAAATCTTTTTTTTTTTTCTATTTTTTTTCATATTCTTTTCTATTTTTTCGGAATATTTTCTATTTTTTAAAAAATTGAATAAAAAACGAGAGAATGGATTTCCCTCGGTTTAAAACCAAGGGAACAACCTTTCCCTCGTTTTAAACCAAGGGCGATCGTTTAGTACGCGTTTTCTATTTTTTTTCGATTTTAAATGAAAAATGAAAAAAAAACTCGAAAAAATAGAAAAATTAGTAAAAAATATAAACGAAACCCAAGAAATTGCGATCGGGGCG
>BMAC01001275.1:42298-56726 GCA_014905375.1 Phtheirospermum japonicum | reverse complement strand
GGGAGGGGTGCGTCTCGACGCCCCGGAATCACGAGGGTCGGGCGTCGATCGATAACTACGCGTTTTCTATTTTTTTGGATATTTTTTGTTTTTTTAAAAAATTGAATAAAAACCGAGGGAATCACCTTTCCCTCGCTTTAAAACCGAGGGAAATCCATTCCCTCGGTTTTTCTATTTTTTAAAAAATAAAAAATAGAAAAACTCGTAAAAAATGAAACCAGTCCTATCGATCGTTTAGTACGCGTTTTCTATTTTTTTTTTATTTTAAATGAAAAATAAAAAAAAAAACTCGAAAAAATAGAAAAATTAGTAAAAAAATATAAACGAAACCTAAGAAATTGCGATCGGGGTGAGGAGGGTGCGCCTCGGCTCCCCGCAAACAAATCTTATTTTTTTTCTATTTTTTTCCTATTCTATTCTATATTTTCGGAATATTTTTTATTTTTTAAAAATTGTATAAAAAACGAGAGAATGGATTTCCCTCGGTTTAAAACCGAGGGAACCACCTTTCCCTCGGTTTTAAGCCGAGGGAGATCCATTCACTCGGTTTTTCCTATTTTTTTAAAAATAAAAAAAATAGAAAAACTTTTAAAATGAAACCAATCCTATCATCTTTGGCACGTGGGTGGTATTGACCCAATTTCGATCGAAAAATATCAACGAGCACGTGCGTATCCAAACGTGTCGTGTAATTTGACACACAACAAGATAGAATCGATCGATCAACTCCTTCGGTTGGAAACGCGAAGCGACGAAGCGTCATGATTTTGCCGATGTGGGGAGGGGTGTGTCTTGGCATCGTGGAATCATGAGGGTCAGGCGTCGATCGTTTAGTACGCGTTTTCCAGTTTTTTTCGATTTTAAATGAAAAATGGAAAAAAACTCCAAAAAGTAGAAAAATTAATAAAAAAATATAAACGAAACCCAAGAGATTATGACCGGGGCAGGATGGGTGATTCTCGGCATCGTGGAACCACGAGGGTTTGGCGTCGATCGTTTAGTACGCGTTTTCTATTTTTTTTCGATTTTAAATGAAAAATGAAAAAAAACTCCAAAAAGTAGAAAAAATTAGTAAAAAATATAAACGAAACCCAAAAAATTACGATTGGGGTGGGGAGGGGTGCGCCTCGGCGCCCCGGAAACAAATCTTATTTTTTTCTATTTTTTTTCCCATTTTATTCTATATTTTCGGAATATTTTTTATTTTTTAAAAAATTGAATAAAAACCGAGGGAATGGATTTCCCTCGGTTTGAAACCGAGGAAACCACCTTTCCTTCGGTTTTAAACCGAGGGAATTCCATTCATTCGGTTTTTCCTATTTTTTAAAAAATAAAAAAAATAGAAAAACTGCTAAAATGAAACCAATCCTATCATCTTTGGCACGTGGGGTGGTTTTGACCCAATTTCAATCGAAAAATATCAACGAGCACGTGCGTATCCACACGTGTCGTGTAATCTGATCAACAACAAGATTTGATCGATCGATCAACTTTTTCGGTTGGAAACGCGAAGCGACGAAGCATCATGATTTTGCCGATGCGGGGTGGGGTGCGTCTCGGCGTCGTGGAACCACGAGGGTCAGGCGTCGATCGTTTAGTACGCGTTTTCTATTTTTTTTCGATTTTAAATGAAAAATGAAAAAGAAACTCCAAAAAGTAGAAAAATTAGTAAAAAAAAAATATAAACGAAACCCAAGAAATTACGACCGGGGCATGGAGGGGTGTTTCACGGCGTCGTGGAACCACGATGGTCGGGCGTCGATCGTTTAGTATGCGTTTTTTATTTTTTTTCGATTTTACATGAAAAATGAAAAAAAATATAAACGAAATCCAAGAAATTGCGATCGGGGCGGGGAGGGGTGCGCCTCGGCGCCCCGAAAACAAATCTTATTTTTTTCCTATTATTTTCTATTTTTTAGGAATATTTTTTATTTTTTAAAAAGTTGAATAAAAACCGAGGGAATGGATTTCCCTCGTTTTGAAACCGAGGGAACCCTCGGTTTTAAACCGAGGGAAATCCATTCCCTCGGTTTTTCCTATTTTTAAAAAAATGAAAAAATAGAAAAATCGTAAAAATGAAACTAATCCTATTATCTTAGGCACGTAGAGTGGTTTTGACCCAATTTCGATAAAAAAATATCAACGAGCACGTGCGTATCCACACGTGTCGTGTAATTTGACCAAAACAAGATACGATCGATCGATCATCTCCTTCGGTTGGAAACGTGATGCGACGAAGCGTCATGATTTTGCCGATGTGGGGAGGGGTGTGTCTCGGCGTCGTGGAACCACGAGGATCAGGCATCGATTGTTTAGTACGCGTTTTCTATTTTTTTCGATTTTAAATGAAAAATGGAAAAAAACTCCAAAAAGTAGAAAAATTAGTAAAAATATATAAACGAAACCCAAGAAGTTACGACCGGGGTAGGGAGGGGTGCTTCTCGGCGTCGTGGAACCACGAGGGTCGGGCGTCGATCGTTTAGTACGCCTTTTTTGTTTTTTTCGATTTTAAATGAAAAATGAAAAAAAACACTCGAAAAAATAGAAAATTAAGTAAAAAATATAAACGAAACCCAAGAAATTACGATTGGGGCGGGTAAGGGGTGCGCCTCGGCGCCCCGGAAACAAATAATATTTTTTTCTATTTTTTTCCTATTCTTTTCTATTTTTTCGGAATATTTTTTATTTTTTAAAAAATTGAATAAAAAACGAGAGAATGGATTTCCCTCGGTTTAAAACCAAGGGAACAACCTTTCCCTCGTTTTAAACCAAGGGAAATCCATTCCCTCGGTTTTCCTATTTTTTAAAAAATAAAAAAAATAGAAAAACCAAAAAAATGAAACCAATCCTATCATCTTAGGCACGTGCGGTGGTTTTGACCAAATTTTGATCGAAAAATATCAACGAGCACGTGTGTATCCGCACGTGTCGTGTAATTTGACCAACCACAAGATACGATCGATCGATAACTCTTTCGGTTGGAAACGCGAAGCGACGAAGCGTCATGATTTTACCGATGCGGGGAGGGGTGTGTCTCGGCGTCGTGGAACCACGAGGGTCAGACGTCGATCGTTTAGTACGCGTTTTCTGTTTTTTTTCGATTTTAAATGAAAAAAAAATCCAAAAAGTAGAAAAATTAGTAAAAAAAATATAAACGAAACCCAAGAAATTATGACCGGGGCAGGGAGGGGTGCTTCTCAGCGTCGTGCAACCACGAGGGTCGGGCGTCGATCGTTTAGTACGTATTTTCTATTTATTTTCGATTTTAAATGAAAAATGAAAAAAAAACTCGAAAAAATAGAAAAATTAGTAAAAAATATAAACGAAACCCAAGAAATTGCGATCGGGGCGGGGAGGGGTGCGCCTCGGCGCCCCAGAAACAAATCTTATTTTTTTCCATTTTTTTCCAATTCTTTTCTATTTTTTCGGAATATTTTTTTATTTTTTAAAAAATTGAATAAAAACCGAGGGAACCACCTTTCCCTCGGTTTTAAACGAGGGAAATCCATTCCTTCGGTTTTTTCTATTTTTTAAAAAATAAAAAAAATAGAAAAACTGTTAAAATGAAACCAATCCTATCATCTTTGGTACGTGGGGTGGTTTTTACTAAATTTTGATCGAAAAATATCAACGAGCACGTGCGTATTCACACGTGTCGTGTAATTTGACCAACAACAAGATACGATCGATCGACCAACTCCTTCGGTTGGAAATGCGAAGCGACAAAGCGTCATGATTTTGCCGATGCAGGTAGGGGTGTGTCTCGGCGTCGTGGAACCACGAGGGTCAGGCGTCGATCGTTTAGTACGCGTTTTCTAGTTTTTTTCGATTTTAAATGAAAAATGGAAAAAAAACTCCAAAAAGTAGAAAAATTAGTGAAAAAATATAAATGAAACCCAAGAGATTACGACCGGGGCAGGAGGGGTGCTTTTCGGCGTCGTGGAACCACGAGGGTCAGACGTCGATCGTTTACTACGCGTTTTCTATTTTTTTTCGATTTTAAATGAAAAATGAAAAAAAACTCGAAAAAATAGAAAAATTATTAAAAGATATAAACGAAACCCAAGAAATTACGATCGGGGCGGGGAGGGGTGCGTCTCGACGCCCCGGAAACAAATCCTATTTTTTTCTATTTTTCTCCTATTTTTTTATTTTTTAAAAAATTGAATAAAAACCGAGGGAATGGATTCCCCACGGTTGGAATCCGAGGGAATCACCTTTACCTCGTTTTTAAACCGAGGGAAATCCATTACCTCGATTTCTCCTATTTTAAAAAAAATTGAAAAAATAGAAAAACCGTAAAAATGAAACCAATCCTACCATCTTAGGCACGTGGGGTAGTTTTAACCCAATTTCGATCGAAAATTATCAACGAGCACGTGCGTATCCACACGTGTCGTGTAATTCGACCAACAACAAGATACGATCGATCGATCAACTCCTTCGGTTGGAAATACGAAGCGATGAAGCGTCGTGATTTTGACGATGCGGAGAGGGGTGTGTCTCGGAGTCGTGGAACCACGAGGGTTAGGCTTCGATCATTTAGTACACGTTTTCTATTCTTTTTCGATTTTAAATGAAGATTGTAAAAAAAACTCCAAAAAGTAGAAAATTTTGTAAAAAAATATAAACGAAACTCAAGAAATTACGACTGGGGCGGGGAGGGGTGCGTCTCGGCATCATGGAACCGCGAGGGTCGGGCGTCGATCGTTTAGTACGCGTTTTCTATTTTTTTTTCGATTTTAAAAGAAAAATGGGAAAAAACTTGAAAAAATAGAAAAAATAGTAAAAAATATAAACGAAACCCAAGAAATTACGACCGGGGCGGGGAGGAGTGCGTCTCGGCGCCCACGAAATAAATCCTATTTTTTTCCTATTTTTTTCGGATTTTTTTTTAGTTTTTAAAAAATTGAATAAAAATCGAGGGAATGGATTTCCCTCAGTTTGAAACCGAAGGAATCACCTTTCCCTCGGTTTTAAACTGAGGGAAATCCATTCCCTCAGTTTTTCCTATTTTTTAATAAATAAAAAAAATTAGAAAAAAATAGAAAAACCATAAAAATGAAACCAATCCTATCATCTTAGGCACGTGGGGTTGTTTTGACCCAATTTCGATCGAAAAATTTCAACGAGCACTTGCGTATCCACACGTGTCGTGTAATTCAACCAACAACAAGATATGATTAATTGATCAACTCCTTCGGTTGGAAACGCGAAGCGACGAAGCGTCGTGATTTCGCCGATGCGGGGAGGGGTGTGTCTCGGCGTTGTGGAACCACGAGGGTCGGGCATCGATCGTTTATTACGCGTTTTTTATTTTTTTCGATTTTAAATGAAAAATGGAAAAAACCTCAAAAAAATAGAAAAATTAGTAAAAAATATAAACGAAACCCAAGAAATTACGACCGGGGCGGCGAGGGGTGCGTCTCGGCGCCCCGGAAACAAATCCTAATTTTTCTTCTTTTTTCCTATTTTTTTCTATTTTCTTTAATTAAAAAAAAACTGAGGGACGTAAGTTCCCTTGGTTTTCCGAAGGTTTTTTGGACCCTCGGTTTTTTTATTTTTATTTATTTTCTTAAATTAAATAAACAAACCGAGGGACGTAAGTTCCCTCGGTTTTCCGATGGCAAACCGAGGGAATGGTGCCCTCGGTTTTTTAACCTAAATATCTGCAGCGCCGTTCTCTGCGCGTAGACAATCAGCGAGAAAGAAACAGAAAGGAAGAAAGGAAAGAAGAAAGTTCCGCCACCGTCGCCCACCGTTCACCGCCATCGTCGCACCACCGCCCGCCGTCTGGGAGAACTGCTGCGGCCGCAATCGTCTGCCGCCGCCTTCGCCAGCCGCCGCCGAGCCACTGCCGTCCCCACCCTTCGCCGCCTTCGCCAGCCTCCGTCGCCAAGGTAAGTTGTTTGGTTTTTTTTTTTGTTTGTATATTCATGAATTTATTAGTTTAATTTTTAATGTAAATTATAATTTGTATAATTTTTGTATGTGTTCATTTATTTTTGATTTTGCAATTATAATTTTTGATATAGGATTTAATTTAGGGTAGTTTAAGGATTATAGTTAAATTTAGGAATAATTAAGTGATTGGGGTTCAATTTAGTAATAATTCCAAAATTAGGGTTCAATTTAAGAATAATTATATAATTAGAGTTCAATTTAGGAATAATTATATAATTAGGGTTCAATTTGGGAATAATCACGTAATTAGGGCTAAATTTAGGAATAATTAAGTAATTAGTGTTCAATTAGTAATAATTATATAATTAGAGTTCAGTTTAGGAATAAATATATAATTAGGGTTTAATTTAGGAATAATCACGTAATTAGGGTTCAATTTAGGAATAATTATATAATTAGGGTTCAATTTAGGAATAATCACGTAATTAGGGTTAGATTTAGGAATAATTAAGTAATTAGGGTTCAATTTAGTAATAATTTCAAAATTAGGGTTCAATTTAGGAATAATTATATAATTAGAGTTCAATTTAGTAATAATTATATAATTAGAGTTCAATTTAGGAATAAATATATAATTAGGGTTCAATTTAGGAATAATCACGTAATTAGGGTTCAATTTAGGAATAATTATATAATTAGGGTTCAATTTAGGAATAATCACGTAATTAGGGTTAGATTTAGGAATAATTAAGTAATTAGGGTTCAATTTAGTAATAATTTCAAAATTAGGGTTCAATTTAGGAATAATTATATAATTAGAGTACAATTTAGGAATAAATATATAATTATGGTTTAATTTAGGAATAATCACATAATTAGGGTTCAATTTAGAAATAATTATATAATTACAGTTCCATTTAGGAATAATTATATAATTAGGGTTCAATTTAGGAATAATCACGTAATTAGGGTTAGATTTAGGAATAATTAAGTAATTAGGGTTCAATTTAGTAATAATTTCAAAATTAGGGTTCAATTTAGGAATAATTATATAATTAGGGGAAAGTTTAGGAATAACTTCATAATTAGGGTTTAATTTAGAAATAATTTCCTAATTAGGGTTCAATTTAGGAATAATTACATAATTAGGGCTCAATTTAGGAATAATTACATAAAGTGTATTCTACGAAGGTGGTGAAATACCGTGGTGATTGGTACATGCATGTTTACATAATGTTTCTGTGCGTCTGTTGTTATGGTTTGAATGTGAGGGCTTGATGTTGTGATTGGTCTGGGAAGACGTCGCTGATGACGTGGTGTACGGCGCCGGCCGGGAGGTTTCGTACCTCCAATAAAAGTTTTTAAAATTATTTTAAAATATGACGGTGGTTTTCAAAATGTTTTAAATTGTTTGTGATTGTGGCGGTGAAATACCGTGGTGATCGGTACATGCATGTTGTGTGTAACATATATATTTTGTAGATATTGTTGAATTGATGTGATTTATCAATTAATGTATACGTCTGTTTTGACGTGGTTTATGACGCCGATCGGGGAGGTTTCGTCTCTCTAATAATGGAGTTTAAAATAGTTTTGATCCCAAATACAATCTTTCTATCTGTGAAATCATCAATATACCTTAGACTCATTTGAGTTTTAGTATCGAATCGAGAATTCGATTCTAAATCCCGAATTGTCCACTTCTTTGAAAAGTTTGAGAGCGTGATTGTAATAAGACTTATCTTATCTATATGTTTTTTTCGTTGATTACATAAATTTTGGTTCAATATCTCTCTTATGTTCTCGGGTGCACTGAAATATATGTGTACTTAGAGAACTAAAGGGAGATGCTGCCGAAATTTTTAGTCAACAAAAATTCATATACTAAGATGCTGTATTACAGGAAAATCACGTTCTCGAATGGAATAGGGCCTTACCAAAAATTTCAATCATTCTCTAGCCACCCCTCATGCTGCCCAATTTTTGATAAATTAATATGACAACCGTAAAATGTTAGGATGAGTTCCGATCGTAGTTGAATGTACGAGCGAATCAATGAAGGCTATTTATCTTCAAAATTCATGGATGGACTTGAGAGTTTTATTAAATTTGTGCAAGCACATTCGGCTCATAAGGACGGACAGAGACTGAAATGTCCTTGTAATCGTAGCAGATGTAGGAGTAGTGGTTACCTGGACCACGATGAGATTAAGTACCACCTGGTGAAACACAGGTTCGTGCTGAATTACTATAGATGGATTTACCACGGAGAAACCCGGATCGCCACCTCTGGACGCCATCACGATTTTCATGCTGGAGAACCCTCTTACATCCCTTCTGAAGAATCATCAAACGCGTACATTAATATGGTTCAAGATGCAGGTGGTCCCGATTTTGACATGGTGGCCGATATGGAAGAGTCGCCGAACGCTGAGACTCAAAAATTTTACGACATGTTGAAAGCTGGAAATCAGCCATTGTATCTGGGATGCGAAGCACATACTCAGTTGTCATTAGTTTCCCATCTCATGAATTTGAAATCAGAGAATCACATGTCTCAAAAGTGTTATGATTAATTGAGTGAATTAATCAAGGAGATTATACCGAAAGACAATCTCGTACCTGATAACTTCTACAACAATAAGAAGTTGTTAAGTGGTATGGGCTTACCGGTCGAGAAGATAGACTGCTGCAAGAATAATTGTATGATCTACTGGAGAGACGATTCTGATTTGACAAGTTGCAAATTTTGCAATGAACCTCGGTTTAAACTTGTTCCTCATGGAAAAACAAAATGACAGAAGGCTCGTGTCGCGTACAAGAAGATGTACTATTTTCCATTAACTCCTCATCTGCACAGGTTGTACGCATCTAATGCCACAGCGAAAGATATGAGATGGCATGCTGAACACGTGATTGAAGACAATGTTATGCGCCACCCATCCAACTCAGAAGCTTGTAAAAATTTCAACGAGACTCATCCAAGCTTTGCGACTGAAAGTCGAAACGTGAGATTAGGTCTTTGTACAGATGATTTTCAACCATTTGGAAGTTTTGGAGCACAATACTCATCGTGGCCCGTCATAGTTACACCATATAACTTACCTCCTTGGATGTGAATGAAAGAACAGTTCATGTTCCTGAGCATTCTTTTACCAGGGCTAAAAAATCTAAAAGACAAACTTGATGTGTTTTTGCAACCTCTAATCGCCGAATTAAATCAGTTGTTGACGGTTGGTGCTCCCTCGTACGATATATCTAAGAAACAAATTTTTAATTGCGAGCAGCCCTTATGTGGACAATCAGCGATTTCCCTGCGTATTCTATGTTGTCCAGATGGAGTACGGACAGTCAAAAAGCTTGTCCTCACTGTATGGAACGGTCAGACGCCTTCACTCTTAAGTGCAGTGGGAAGCAATCGTGGTTCGACAATCACCGAAAACTCCTTGATCATGATCACCGTTTTCGAAAAGATAAACAATGATTTTGAAAAAGAAGATCTGTCAAGACTCCACCGCCGGAAGTGCGCCCAGGGATAGAAGTTTTGGCAGAAATAGAAAGATTGGGGCTTCTGAAAGTCACTGAACTTGATGTAGCACTCGTTAATGCGCAAATATCCCGAACATCTGGTTGGAGAAAATGAAGCATTTTCAGGGATCTTCCATATTGGAGGAAAACTCTAATTCGTCACAATTTAGATGTTAAGCACATCGAAAAAAATGTGTTTGACAATGTTTTCAATACGGTGATGAATGTCAAAGGGAAGACCAAGGACACGCATAAATCTAGGGAAGAGTTGAATGAGTATTATAATCGCTCAGAGTTGGCGCCAGATGGGTCAGGAAAGTGTCCTAAAGCCTGTTACACACTTGATAAGCCGTCGAAAGCTGCTGTTTGCGATTGGGTCAAATCTCTTCGATTTATAAATGTGTACGCATCAAATTTGGGGCGTTGCGTCGAAAAGAAGGAATCTCGTTTGATCGAGATGAAGAGTTATGATTATCATGTATTCATGCAGAGGTTGATACCAATAGCCTTTCGTGAACTGCTTCCTCCGAACGTGTGGAAGTCTCTAACCGAATTGAGTTTGTTTTTCAAGGATCTCACATCAACACTCATTCGCACCGAAGATATGAGTCGACTTGAACGTGACATTCCATTAATATTGTGTCAACTGGTACTGATCTTCCCTCCAAGTTTTTTTGACTCGATGGAGCATCTGCCCGTTCATCTTGCGTATGAAGCGAGAATTACTGGCCCAGTACAGTATAGATGGATGTACCCGTTCGAGAGGTATCTTCGCAAACTAAAGAACAACGTGAAAAATAAGGCGAGTGTTGAAGGGTCTATAGCAAATGCATATCTGGTCGATGAGGCATCAAATTTTAGTTTGTACTATTTTGAAGATCACGTTTCAACTAAAAGAACAAATTTTCCTAGAAATGACGACGGTCAAAATTGTGTGGATGACGGTGATGAAATTCCTTCGGTGTTTAAGAAATGTTGAGAGACGTATGATACAAAGGGAAAAATATTTCTAAGCGAAACAAAATACAACACCGCAAGGATATACGTGTTGCTAAATTATGAGGAGGTCGAAGAATATGTTAGGTATGAATACTCATTCCAATTAATAATGTCAATTTATACATATATATAAATGTACTAATACTTTTTTCCTCAATTGTGTAACATTATATGTAGTATTTACACGAAGAGCATTCAACGTCTCCAATCAAACATTACTGATTATACGATCAATGAAAAATTGGAAAATGAATTTGCCAATTGGTTCAAACATTACGTAAGACGTTCGATACCGAGATGAATATCATATAATTATGGTATCTATTTGTATAATATATTTCCAAAATTAAAAAGAATTTGTCAATGTCATGGGCTAGAGATCGTTCGAACAATGTGATCGACAAGAACACGAGGAGTCTAGTTGAGGGTCCATCAAGATGTGTCAAAACGTATACAGGATGTAAGATAAATGGTTATAGATTTCACACATTGGAGCACGGATCTAACAAAGAAACATCGAGCAGTGGAGTATGTATTAAAGGGTCAACTTATGGGGCAACCGAATATGATTATTACGGTCGTCTCATAGAAATGGTGCAGCTCGAATACACCGGTCGAACGGAGAAAAACACACTATTTCTCAATTGCGAATGGTTTGATCCAACAACCGCAGGCATAAAAGTCCATCCAAATTATAAGATTGTCGATATCAATCATAAGCGTAGGTTCAATCGATATGAACCTTTTGTACTTGCTTCCCAAGCTACACAAGTATACTATTGTGCATACCCAAGTTTGAGACGAGACAAATTGGACTGGTGGGCAATGTGTAAATACAGGCGAGACCAAATGTTGAGTTTATCGAGCCTCTACCAGAAGAATCATTTTAAGAGGAAGCTGTAAATACACGCAGTCCGATTCAACTCGATGATGTCGATTTCCAGTTGCACGACCTCAATTCTAATTATGTGGAGGAACTTGGTAACGAGACAAATGATGATACAGAAGAAGAGTTACTTACCGATCAAGATACAAATCAAGATACGGATGAAGATGAGTTTGGTGATACCTTTTGATTTGTACTTTTTTGTACATTTTTTTTGTTACCTTTTTGTGTCGCATTTGCGTGTGTTTTGCTTGCATTTACGGGTTTTAAGAGTCTTTTTGGCCTATTTCGTTAGTTTTAGGTTTTTATAGCTTTTATGCGGGTTTTAATCGTTTTTCGTACTATTTTACCCTTTTTCGTATTTTTGGCCGTAGGATGACCAAGCGGGTCTCGTGCACGCTCAGGGCATCTCTTTTGACTCGGATTGGAATGGGCAAAGCAAGGAAACACAGCGTGAACGAGGAGCGACAACCAGCGGACGTTTATGAGAGAAACGAGAAAACCGAGCCGGAGCAGCCGAGAAAGTCGATCGACTGGCCTTCAATCGATCGACTGCCAGTCAATCGACTGACACAGCCAGGATCGACTGGAGTCCAGTAGGTTCGGAGATTTTGGGCAAAGCAGTCGATCGACTGACCCTTAGTCGATCGACTGCTCCTCAGTCGATCGACTGAGACGCAGTCCAGCTCGTGATTTTATCCTGTTTTTATGTTTTTGCCTCTGCATTTTTGTATAAATAAGATCAACTCTCCAACCTTATCCAACAACCCTTCCTTGGTGGAACTTGGGGCTTGCTCAATTTCCTCCAAGCCTTTACATTCCCCATTGCTCAAGAACCCTAGTTTAGTGTGGTCTTAGTTAGCTTAGTGGTTAATCTAGTTTAGCTTAGCTAGTTAGTTCTTAGTTAGTAGTTAGTTAGTTGTTTCTGAAGCAATTGTTGGAGTGAGTGACACCTCCTTCATTTGTGGTGCTTGTAGTTTGAAAATTTGAAGCTTTTGAGTTCAATGCAATTGGTAGTTTCCTTCCTCTTATCTTCTTGTGTTGTTATTGTTGATGGTTGTTATTGATGTTGTGTTGGTTTTTAGATTTAGTTTGTGTTGTTMRTCTTGGCATTGTTCTTCAATTTCTCATTTCTAGATTTTAGTTTGTTCTTGTTCTTGCCAAACTCCATTGTTGCATCTTCAAGCTTTTTACCCCATTTGTCCAAGCAAACCTTGGGTTTTCAAAAGCCAAATGGGTCTTTCTTCTTTGAGCAATTTGACTTCTTTCTAATTMAAATGCTTTTGACCAATTTCAATTTGAAAAGCTTGATTTTCCCTCCATGACTTCTCTTTTAATTGTAAGYTTTATTTGATGCAATTAGTTTAGTAATTATGAGTTTAGGGTTTAGGTTCGTTTAGAACCATTAGTCGGAGCTTGTGGAGATTTGGGATTGACGACCCCAACACTTAATTGATAATTTCGGATTGACAACCTCGAATTGTGGATTAAGTGCTCGGCAAAAACCGATTAATCGTGGAGACGAACCGAACACCCTAAACCCTCATTTTCATTATTTTCATTAAAGTCTTCTTTTAAATTCAAAACCCAAACCAATGACTTAATGCTTTCTTACTTTAGATTAGTGTAATTTAGCTTAACAAGAGAGTGACTAAAAGCACCGACCGCCGATTATATCTATCCTCGAGAGACACGACTCGAGAAAACTTACCGCTCTACAATCGACTCCGTGCTATTGCGTAGAAGATTTCTTAGAGTGCTAAGAATTCCTCGATCGAATTTTGGTGCCATTGCCGGGGATAGATTAAGGCAAAATGTGTTTTTAATTATTTCTCTTGTTATCTTAGTTAGTAGCTAGTTTAAATTGTTGTTTTACTTTCGGTGCTCGTAATCCTTTTTTGAGTGTTGTGTTTGCAATGTACTCATTCGGGGAGCCCGATGCCGCCCGCCTACACTCACGACGATCAAAGGATACCTCCGCCGCTCGATTGATCAGGGCGAGGATGGCAAACTACCGAGCTAGTTTTCCATACGACAACCCTTATATACAAACTCTTAAATATCCAAACCCTTACATCTAAACTCCCGAGTATCCAAATCCGTACACCACTCCCCCAAGCGATCGGGTCCCCTCAACTTACGATGACCCGTACGCTTTGATCGGTGAAGAATGGGTCCCATCTTTCGATTATTCCGGCCCAATCCCTTCTTATTCTCCACCGATTTTGTATCCCCACAACCCGAGCATGGACCCGTATGCACCAACTCATGATTCTTATGATCCGGATTTTGACGATCCATACGCTCAACTCGCCCCGCCTTCTTCTTACCCGATCTTTGACTCGTATGCTCCCCAAATTCATGATTCATATTTCTTGAGCTATGACTTTTATAACCGACCCACCTTGAGTTCGTATACTCCGAACGATGACCCGTACACCTCACTTTTTCAAGATTCGTCTATGACCCAGCTCCCAGACTTAGAGTCTCTGTTAGCCGAGCTCGTGGAACGCCTTGCTCGCATGGAGACTCAAATAGAGCAAATTGCAACGATGTGGGCGAGATTAAACAACCTTGTGTTGATGAGATGCCCATCTTTGATATGGTGGATCCCACCTTTGTTTATGGCAATTTGAGCTTTGATGGCCTTGTGAAAGAGGGGTGCAAGGAGGTGGAGTTAGAGGGGGAGGAGAATGGGTCGGAGATTAGCGTTAACCCTCTCGTGTTTTGTGAAGATGTGAGAGAGGAGATTACGGTCGGGGAGACGAAGGAGTACGTCGACCCATTTCGGGATGATCACGTTTGGGTGGTCGACTACTCCCTCTTCCGACCCCCGAAGCAAGCCCGCTCTTTTGTTGCTTTGACCTACCGGCTTGCTCGACTTGCCCGCCTTGGTGATCTTTGTCACCCGGTGTGTCTACTCGAGAACACCAAGGCGTGGCACGATCGCCACCTCTTCTTGGATCCCGGATAGCATCATTTGTATAAACCGTCGAGCTATAGACATTAAAGTAGCGCTTATTGGGAGGCAACCCAATTTGTAAAAAAAAAAAAAAAAAAAAAAAAAAAAGAGAAAATCCAAAATAATAGAAAATTCAAAAAATAAAAAAC
>BMAC01001275.1:3832-23480 GCA_014905375.1 Phtheirospermum japonicum | reverse complement strand
TGTGTGTGTGTGTGTGTGTGTGTGTATTTCGGTAAGAACCATCACTGATTCTCACACCAGAGATGGTTTTACCATAACTGCTCCTTATATATAAATCATCTAAATATTATTTAAAGATCGAATAATATTCAAAATGATATAACCTGATTCATAAAAGGATTGTTAATAGATGGAATATACTTTACAAATTATGATAAATTTCCTTATACACAACATTTGTAGCCCTATATATAAATCATCTAAATATTATTTAAAGATCGAATAGTATTCAAAATGATATAACCTAATTCATAAAAAGATTGTTATTAGACGAAATATACTTTACAAATTATGATAAATTTCCTTATACACAACATTTGTAGTTCTGTTACTATGTTTATTCTCATCATCGTCGATCAATATTTGTAAATCCATACGATTGGTCACCCTTGATATAGCAACGTATAACTGACCATGGCTGAAAACAGGCTTCTTCAGGAAAATTCCAACGTGAGAGAAATATTATCCTTGAATTTTGTTGATCATCACAGCATATGACACGATCAGAGAAAATTATCATCGTTGGAACTTGAAAGGGAACCTCGAATTGGATGGTGTGACAGTCATTTTAGGGATTAACAACAATTCACTTGCATTGCTTCCTTGAGAAATATTAGCCTATACAATATGACCGTCAAGTTAGCAACTAACATTACATAACACAAGGGAATGGTCGATATTTCTCAACAACATGAGTGGAATTCTAATTTTTAGTTTTAGCTCATAGAGGCAATCCATAACATTTAATGGTATTTAGAAACTCTAGTGAGTGGACGTCATACAATATGTCAATGTTTGAGTCAGATTTGCATGCATTATCAGAGTTAAGATATACTTCAATTCTCCATAATTTTATGACATCATATATTTATTTATTAAATCGACGACATCAAGTGTTGGGGAAAGAATAGCCCGACCCTCCAAATAGTTTTTCCAAATTGTGGATATGTGCTTACCACAATTGACAGAACATGGTCACCATCATCTTCCAATAATAGATAACTTAGATTTCAATTTGAACGATACCATCATTTGGTCCTCCAACTATTACATCTCTTATATTATTTATCAAGTTGAAAACTTTCTTTAACTTTACACAATTGGGACTTGAATTGTGATTTTGCAGCACCACATTCTTGGTCTACTTCAAAACTATATAATGAGTCCATAAATGCGAATATTTGATCACTGTGTGAACTATATCTGGTTTAGTACTTTTTGGAACAACCGACAAAATTTGATGAAAATCTCCACCAAGAACTATTATTTTGTTACCAAATGGAAGCTGTGTATTAGAATTATTTAGCAATGTCATCACGTTTTTCAATGTTTTGTCCAGATTTTCAAAATAATGGTTATGCATCATTGGAGGTTCGTCCCAAATAATGAGATGTGCATCCACCATTAATTTTGCAACTGGAGTACCAGTAATTGTCGAAATCTTGGTAGATATTAAAAGTAACCCTAAATCTAGAATGCCCAGTTCTTCCTTTCGAAGAAGAAGAAAAGTTATGTCATTAGATATTATATTAAGAAAAATTCCACTATTAGATTTAACAGTTGTAGAAAGCATCATCTGTGTCTATAGATGAAAAATACACCACTCTTGGTTAAATATATTGCATCCATTACTTTATCAATTTTGGCGGAATATAGTAAATTCGTACTAATGAAAACAAATCTAGTTTCCTAGGTGTCTATTCTTTTGTTTTTGAGTACTAAAATATTTTTTTAGGAAACTGAACATTAGGAAAACTCGATGTTTCCATATTTTTCTTATTTATCTCGAACCAACCTAAAACATGCTATGGTATTTTTGACTTCCGTGATCATTATCATTATACAATACATTATGCTCTTCTGGAAGATAAAAACTCAAACACATGATAGGTGGAGTTTTATACTGAATCTCATAAACTAATATTCTCCACGCCGCTTCGAGTGGAAAAATGTAATGACAATCATAATACATGTTGATATCATCAATATTTTTATCCTCGACATCCTCACATTTGTTCTGATAGAATGTTATAGTGAACCCTATAGTTGTATTTATTACCCTATTTAAACAAATACATGATAGATCTAAATTGGTTACACTATTTAACATATAAATAAGCTACACAATTTAGTATAGAAAAAAATTATGTGAAACGACCTCTGGAGAACCGCTAGTAAATGTCGTGGGCAAGACAACATGAGTACCAGCCATCTGCCTCACCTCATAACACTACATCAACAATCCTACTGTAAGTCTCACTTCATAATTCTTTTGATGAGTTCTAACGTACCACAATTTTGAAGATTCAATAATCGTATACGCATCAATTATGAGTTTTTGTGTGAGTCGCTGACTATATAGAATAGTGAGTACCTACGTGCCTCTTTTATGCAATCGGTGAGAAAAGAACTTCATCTGGCTCACATATTATTTACCCTTGCCTTTAGATTTTCGAGGTTCAGAAAAAGATATGTCTTCCCTGTGGTTGTCTTCGCCACATGAAAATAGTAATGGATAGGATAGATCAACGTACAAAGGATGCAACTCGTTGACACGTTTCAAATTACCATATATCTTTTCTAGTGCAATTCTCTTGCTACCCCTTTGTGGATCAATATCACCAACAACTAATAGACAATTAGTTGATATTTTTACGAATCTATTATAGTTGATGCTACAGTGTTCATTCCACTCGATGCTGGTTTCACACTTATATTATTTTGCATGATTACTGAGATAGTAACAAATACATTATTTTAAGAAATCAATTCAAATCAAAAGTACTGAATCGTAATAATATTTGATAAATAACATGTTGATAGCCAATTAAACAAATACTACATTGTATTGCATTGTGCAATTTTGCATATTCTAATTAAAAAGTGGTAAAATTATTTTTGACAAAAAGTGACAAATTTGATATTATTGGACTCACAATAAAAATAATAATAACAAAAAAAATATAAAAACCTCACAATAAAAGTCAAAATAACATAAAAGTGATATATATATATACATATATATATATATATATATATATATATATATATATATATATGTGTGTGTGTGTGTGTGTGTGTGTGTGTGTGTGTGTGTGTGTGTGTGATCTTGTTATTTTTAATATTAATTAGGGTATCTATCCTAATTATATTAAGTAAATTCCTATATAATTTAAAAAAAGAAAAATAGTCCTATGTGACTTTTTTTCTCTCTTACATGTTTTTTTTTTATTATTATTTTCACTGTATAGCATGGATTGTAGGTGTACAATTTAATGTGAAGATAATATTTTTCTCCTCACAATGAGAAAATGATAGTGTAAGTATTAATAAAATATAAATATTAAAATGATGTTGAAGGGGTTAGTATATAAAATATAAATGCTACCTAACAAAATAAACTTAATTTTGAATTTCAATTGAAATTAAGTATGACATGAATGTTTTCAAAATTACTGTGTTTAGCAACATTTGCTTTCACAAGCAGTCTTCCCCTTTTTTTATTTTCGAATTAGTTGATCTTTTTCCAAATATATTGTTGTTGATGTCATAGTGTTCATTCCACTTAGTGTTGGATTTGCACTTGTATTATTTACGCGGTTTCTGAGATATTAACAAAATACATTATTTTATGAGATCAACTCAAATAAAAAAGTGTTGAATTGTAATAATGTTTTATAAAAAACATGTTGATAGCCAATAAAATTAATATCAAATTATATTTTATTTTGAATTTTTGTATAATTTAATTAAATAAAGTGATCAAATTATTTTTGAAAACGTGACGAATTTGATATTGTTGGATTCGAAATGAAAAAAAAAAACAAAAAAAAGTTAAAAAAACAACTCAAAATGAAAATCAAGATAACATATAAGTGATTATATATATTATATATATATGTATATATGTATATATATATAATATTAATTCTTATTATTTTAATATTAATTAGAGTATCTATTCTAATTATGTTAAAAAGATTCCTACATAATTAAAAGAGGAAACTAATRCAAGGTGGCTTTTTAATTAATAAAAGAAACAAATCATAATAATATTAAATAAGGTATCTATCATAATTATGTTAAGAAAACTCCTACATAACTAAAAAAAGAAAATAATCCTACATGGCATTTACGTGGCATTTTCTCTCTCTCCAGACCTTTCCTTTAATATATATATAGATAGATAGATTATTACTTACTAAAAGTATATTATTTAATTAATTCATAGTTTCTGGAAGATTTTCCAGCTTAACATTTAAGGCCACATATGCCTCAAAATTTGCAGCCGGTGACTTCTCTATATCTTTCAAATACAAGATTAATGGGCTACTTTTACATTCTATGGAAGCAACCTACACCACAAAGATATTTTTAAATATCTGAAAAGAAATCATCTTGTTAATTCTTATCARGAAAAAGAAGTTACCTCAAAGAGTTCATTAATTACAAGCTTTTTGACATCGTCGGCACTGGAGCTCTCAAGACGGAGCAAGTCGGCTGCACACACACACACAAAAAAAAAACCTTCATTAAAATTTGATACATGCATAAACTGTGAAATGCAGATGAACTTGCGTGCAAATTACCTGCACAGAAGAAACCACGATCTTCTTCACAGAGGCCCCCAAGATCATTACCTTCTGGAATTGACCTATCAAATCTAACACCTATCTTTGAAGAGCCATTTTCCTCGAATGCAAGTACAACCTTGCCTCTGTTTCCATAGGTTGGACCCCTGCACATGATACGTAATCCCGAAAATATATGAGAAGGACATATATCACTTTCAAATCATGCCGAATCAATCAGTGCAGCTCGTAAACCTTGTACCTATAGTATTGAATGCTTGCATACATACATACACACACATCCATTGTCCATGTACAATGTTTTATGGGGATGGGTGGGTCGGTGGGTGTTGGCTTTTCCAGATAAAATGCAAAACATAATAGTAGTGTATATATATTTGCTGGCAATACTAAACATTAAGAAGATTTTGAACAACTTTCCAGTTCCATATGAACACACTTGCAACAATGCTATCCGTAGAAACATAAATAAGTGATTTTATAAAAGATCTGATTGTTGAAACAAATATATATTTTTTAATTATGTGATGAAAAAAATCAAAGTCACAATTTGATCTAATATTAGTGGACATATAATACAAATACGATCACCATACCTAGAGAGAGACAAAAGAGAGTCAAAGCCAACTCATTACCAACTCGAAAATCAAATCAAAATCCCACAACGTAAACATCTCAAGCACTCTCGCGCTACCAAGTAGATCAAAGAGTGCTTGAATATCCAACATCAAAATATTTTATTAAAATATTTTAGGAAAGAATACTTGAATATCCAACATRAYAATATTTTATTATTGCGAAAGCATTAATCTGAAAAACAAATCACCAGTACATATATTATGAAAATTGAATACGCTGAATTCATCAGAAAATCTGCAGTTTAATCTAATTAACACATATCACCAACKCACACACTTTCAAGTAAAACACACACAACTAAATAGAACATACATCAATATGACTATATTGCCAGACTAAATAAGCATACGATCAATAAGAAATCACACATACAAAGAAAAGAAGGCACAACAAAAATGGTTGCGAATTTATCGGTAAACGAAGCAACAAATCAAAGAAATAATTAAAAAAAATTGACTCACCATCTCAAAAACCCTAATTGTTCAAAGGTAGGGAATTTTAGTCTATCACATGTAACGAATACAAGTGTCAAGCATAGAGAATGCCACTTGTCAACCGGAGAGCATGTTATAGTAACTCTCATTTTAGCGAACGAAAATAAGATAAGGTGTAAAACAGACCACTATCAGAACTTAAGACTATTTTATTAATAATTTGATATCGAGGAAATATAATACCTCGGGATATTTGATCGACAGTAGGTTGGATGGTTTTTATATGCCTTTGGGACAAGGAGCATCAGAGATTCCTCAGGAGCACTGCCTGATCTTATTAACAACTGTATACAATGCAGAGAAGAAACATTAACATTTTTAGAAAAAATAGGGTCAAAAATAAACAAAACTTAACAGTAGTTCTTGGAATGCATGATCAGGCAATATATTCGCATTCCTCTATAATACTAAGTTTTTTGGTGTTTTTTTTTGAAAAAATAGGCCATAAACTCCAACTATAAATTTATAAGATAGACAACAGATAATGTAAGTATCAGCCGAAACATTGATCAACGCATAGCCAATGACAACAATCAACCAACAATAAACATAATGCATAAAAAAGAGCAAATCAAGATTAATGGAGAAAAAAAATATACCATACACAGAAAAGAGAGTAGAATAAAAAAGACACATAAATTTTAAATTCACTAAAAAATAAGCGATGATCAATCGAATATTGGCTGCAATCATATAATCTAAAAAAACTCACCACAATTTCAAGCATATTCATAAAACAAATCAACCAAACAATTTGAAGCAATCGAGAGATATCACGCCATTAATATCTCATTAAAATCGTAATGCAGTATAAACGTGTTTTCATTTCGAAATTCACAGAGCATGGAATATATAGAAAATAAAGAACTATGTTCTGGACTGGTGTAAGATTCACATGGACTCAAGACCATATCTAGGATGTGCACAGTGCAATTGAGTAAAACTAATGGAAATTAATGCAAACAAAAAATAAAAAGTCTAGATTGTAAAATCCTTTATTTTTTGTACCATTGCTTTTACATCAGAAAAATAAAGGCACGATTTTTCAGGCCACTCTTCTATATCCGAGAGTAGAGACTTATCGATCATTGTTTGCACATCGATCGTCTTTCGAAAACTCACGCCAGCCTTTCGAGATCTCTGCTTTGAAATAATTTAAGATTTTTTTTAAATGTACATAGATACATACACAGAAAAGGAAAGTAAAAAATAAACACACAATATTGAAACTTAGTAAAAAAACTCAACCACAATTTTAGTTGTATTCATAAAACATTAACCAAATAATTGATCTCGCACAACTAACATCTTATTAAAATCATAATGCAGTAACTACAACGGTTGATGTTAGCCATAGAACATCAAATGACTCATAATAAAAATTCTTACCTCGATCCATCATCTCCGTGGAAACCCTCTTAAAGACCCCACCAATGTAACAATTTGCAGTCACATTAGCCAAACTGATACTACGGCTCGGCTGAGTCCCTCGCCATCATCTTTGATTTTTTTTGCCCCCAAATCCCCCTCCATTCTCCTGCAATATTCGATCAAAAAATTAGAATTAGAAGATCCAAACTGCATGAAGAAAAACATGGAATTATAGTCAATCCAAAATTGGGAGGGCACAATTGCTCACCATTCTGATGGAATCGGGATCCTTGGATTTCTCATACAATCAAAGAAAAACAAAACCCTATAGAGAGGCAGAAAAGGGGATGCCTTGCGCATGTCTGTGAGATCGCCCACCTACCTCAACTACTCCACATTCAGCAATTTTCGGCCTCCAAATCCCCCTCTATTTTCTGCAAAATCGAACCAATAAATTGACACCACGAGATCCGAATGAAAGTGAAATTTCACCATTTCAATGGAATCGATTCAAGGAACTTCAAATTTTTTATAGAATTGAAAGAAAAATGAAACCCTAGAGAAATGTCTCGTATACAAACTACTCACCTGACAAATATGCTCCTCACTTATTCCCTTGCCATGTCCAGATGCAAAACATAAGAGCTGCAAAGTGTCAACAAATAAGGGTGATACAGTAACGAATCGTGAGTTGAGGAAGACAGATAGTGATTTGGGCAAACAAACTGCTCAGAAATTTGGAATCGATTGAACCCTTACCCGTAATCCTCGACCTCGTAAGGCGCTGGACCGGTCAGCTTGGAGTTAACGCTTGCTCCGCCGGGATAGGACGACAACAATTTCACCAGAAAAAAAGAAAAAAAGAGAAAAGAACGAAAACTTGCATTTCTGTTGACTTTCGACAGTACAACACCAAAGGCAGCAGGAAAAGAAAAAAGAACGAAAAATGTAGAGAAAAAAAAAAGGATGCCACGTGTCAAGCAAAGGGACAGCTACAGTAAACTCCCATCTCTTTTTATTATATATATATATATATATATATATATATATATATATATATATATATATATATATATATATATATAGGGAACTTCTACGGTAGTTTCACGGTACCATTCTTCATTTAGTGGGGTGCATTTACAACCATTAGATCAATTTTAAGTTTTTTAAATTAAGAGATCTATGATTGTAAATGTAGGAGGGGGGTGAAGGTATGGTACCTTTAAAGGCACCGTAGAGTTTTCCATATATATATATATAGGAAGGATAATAGATCTGCCTGTTTGATAATAGATAACCACTGGGATGCCTTAGACTTATATAAATACCTTTCTTTTGAAATATCATCATCATTGGGTATGTACGTGGCAAATGCTATCATTAATTTGAATTGAGACTTATGATCAACTCTGATGTGGGGTACATGATTTGAATCTTTAGTGCCGACTATTTATTTTTGATTTGTTAACTTGGGGTGGGAGTTGTCATGTCGTAAAATAAGTATAAAGAAAATAAGGATAAAGGCAATGAGTGGTGAATATTGTTTCGAAAATCGAACCGATCATCGAACTAGTAAAATTATAGATTCAATGATTTACAGGTCCAAATGTGGTCGGACCGATTTTAAATATATATATATATATATATATATATATATGTGTGTGTGTGTGTGTGTGTGTGTGTATTTGTGTGTGTATGTATGTATGTATGTATATATACCACTATTAAATATGTTATAAATAAATAGAATAAATTAATTTAATAAAATATATGATTATAAATTATTTTAAAATTCAATTCAAAGAGTCCATATAAATAAATATGTGTTCATCAACCACAATACAACATAGGAAAATGTAATTGATTAAATGTAATGAAGAGAAGTCAAATAAAATAGTTCAAGTCTTATATCATCACTCCAAATCCAACAACTTCAAAATGAAATAAAATTAAAAATCATAATTTGTAATTATTTGCACTCCAAATAAAAAAATAAGACCTCGTTAATTTTTTTAATATAAAAATTAGAAAGAAAAAAAAAACGGTTGAACCTGTCACAGGTTCACCGGTCCAATCGATTTTATGACCGGTTTGGCCGGATTTCTACTGATTTTTTAGTCCATCGGTTTTCACATGAAAATCGGACCGGTGTAGTGACCGATTCCCGGTTGAACTGGTCGAGTCGGCCAGTCCGATCCGGTTTTCAGAACCATGGTCGTGAAAGTCCATGTATTAACCGATGAAATTGTTTTGGGCTCTGATTATATATTTGAGTGGGCTAATCATTTACTAACTGTTTTGTATAAATATGAGTGCACGAAAAGGGTGTTGCATATTATTCTATTGGAGGGTTTGGAGGAATGGTTTATTCAATAAGATTTTCAAATTATATTTGAAGGAAAGAGATAATTGCGAGCTTATGACTGCTTTACCATCTACAAGATAAGTTTAATATTTTTGGAATTGTCTTTCATTTGAAGGCATAACTAGAATCCATGCGCTTCATATTGTCTCGAAGTTCGCTCGCATAAATATAGTAATCCCTACCCCCTCACGTCAATCCCACAAGCCTTATATCCATTCTCATGTATCACGGTGGGGGAGCAAATCAAAATAGAAAAACTCATATCGGGTTTAGGGATAATCGGGCTTGTTCTAATGACTTCCACCACGTCAAGAGGACACTCTACCATTGAGTTATATCCCTTCCCCACAATATCCAGAAATAGAACTGACTATCCTAAGTCAAAAGGTCGAGAGACTCAACACCACTATTTCTTGAATAACTTAGAGCCGGGTCTTTTTTTTTTTTCACTATTAAGTATATGAAAATAATGGTCATTCACCTCCCACCAAAATTCATCCACCCAAAAATATCATCATAAATCATTACCTTATTTTATGCAATTACTGCATAGTGTACAAAATTTTGAAATGAATTATTCAGCTCGAGCCAACATCAATGAGTTTTCACCATTCTTTAGTGCAACCTCAATTCAACATCATCGTCTTCATCAATTTCTCCATTTTTCTGCTTCAATGTAGCATTTTTTATATAGATGGTGACTATATTGCAAGCATTGATTCTACACATTTAATTATTCCATAGACATTTCCCTTCCAGAAATGAAGTATTCTGCATATGATGCAACGAACACCACGCAATCACTAAACTAGAAAATAAAAAGTCATATAGTTAAGAAATGATGAAGAAACAAATAAGAAACAATTAAAAAACATTACTCTGTATTTTGGACAAGGATATCTTTCACTACTTTCACCTCAATACGAGCATAACATCCCCAACATTAGCACTTTACCATAACAATGTCCATTCGGCATCCATAAAGTGTTAGCATTGGAAGGAAATGAGGCAGCAAAACACTGAACTCCTTCAAAGCAGCCCTAGCAATCGAAACCCATTCAGCAGATTCCAAGGAGTTGTACAAGTAGATCACTCGCTCCTTCACACTAAATTGTCCCAAAAACGATATATTTGTACTTATTACAATAAAAGAGAAGCAAGATATGATTGAACTCCGACCATGGCATCCATAAGTGGTAACCCATGAGGTAGTCGGCCACAATATTGTTTACGTTCACCATGAAAAAATTAAGGTTCTTCCTTCTCTGCTGGTTCACAAGTTTATTTTTCTCATAAACAGCATGTAGACAATTGTGGAATTGCTCCCATGATTTGGTGATTTAGAGTCCGTGTTCGATTACTCTAAATTTAGGCCTCCAAAGTCTGTGATGCTCGTGTATTGGCTCACCACTTTACTTTACCTATCACTCCGACATGTGAGCCCATTTGTAATAAAATTGATCACAACATTCGAGTAGCCCGATGATGACTTATTTTGCTCGACATATATTCTTTTCCTTCCCATAGATGAGCATTTGTCCTTATATGTTTGATGTGCCGACCTTTTCTTGGTGATCGACTATAATTCCATCCACCGAAGCAAGTGGTAGTTTTCATTTCCCTAATCATAGAACTTGCTTTTTTTGCTTGCCTTTGTGATTATCATCGCATATTCTTGCTCTTGGAGAACACTATGGTTTGGCACGATCATCACCTTTTCTTATATCCCGAATAGCGTCGCTCGTATAGTCGCTGAGCTTCAAATGTTAAACAAGCAATTCTTGAGAGGCAAACCAACTCAAGTTCTCATTTTTCATTCCTCTTCTTTTTGATATTTTTGGAGAACTGGTCGAGGATGGAGGTCCGTTTTGCATACTTGGGCCCATTTTTGAAGAATTTGGTGTTTTGCTTGAGAAACGGTGGAAAAGGGAGCAAAAACAAGGCCCCGTCGATTTCCAATTGATCGAGCATCAATCGATGCAAGGTCCCCCATTGATTGTCTGTCAATTGATGGTCAATCGACAAAAACACTCTAAGATACCCCATCGACGACACATCAATCGACACGTGATCGACGGGCCCACCATGGCCAACATAACCCGACCCAAAAAAATCCAAAAAATATTATATTTCAAAATTTTCAAAAATACTTATTCTCATTTTTACCTTGTTTTCAAAACAAAAACTACAAACAAATTGCAGAATTTTACACCCATAAAAATTAGAAAATTTTCAATACTCAAAAAAACATTTTTCTTTCATACATTTTGATGTTTTTATTTTATGTTCGAGTCTTTTAGTCTCTTGATTTCATTTTATTTTTTAAAAGTAATAAAAGAAAATCAAAAATTGTTTTCTTTGGTACATTTTGATGTTTTCCATTTACATTGGAGTCTTATTGTGCCATTTGTGTTTGTCTTTCCCTATTTACCCCATTTTGTAGGTCCCTCTTGTCTCGACCGCCGACTCATCATCCCGAGCAAGATTATAGGGATGTATCTCTCTCCTTTAACTTTTATCAAAATTTGTTTTGTTTTATGTGCGATGTGGGTATTACATGGTTTAAGTGTGGGGGTTTTTATCCTTGTTTAGTAATTTATTTCGTATGTTTACTTGTGAATATGATTTGACTTGTGATGTGTGGATCTTGCTTAGAACCTTGGTGAAGTGACGCGGTTTGGTTATCTTGGATAGGTTGTTTAGACTTTCTTTCGGCACTATTATAACTGTGGGGCATAAAGTGTTGGAATCTTATATAAGTGCATTAGCCTCGTGCTATCTGTGCAATTTTTCACAAAAATCAAATACATTTTTACTATCCTTGTTCTCGGTTGCCCTCCATAGGATTATTTGTAATTTTTTATTTCAGAGATGTCTAACTCCACTCCTCGCACGTAATCAAAAAAATTATAAGATGCCTCTAGCAACGAGTTCCAGAGTCGAAAAGACATTCAATATTGATGGTATTGTAAATATGTGTTCATTAAGTACCTCGTCAAGTGGGTACTCAAAAAAAAATCAAACTAAACAAAATGAAATAAAGAAAAGGTATAAGAAAAGAAGTCTTTGTACAAATGTTATGTATATAATTAGTCATGCAATCCTTGCGTGTTCATTTTTATTTTTTACCTTCTAGAAGAAATTGTAAAAGGTGGATAGATGACGGGGTGAGTAGGATGCCAATTTAGTTATTTTAAGCATGGATAGACCTTCGTTGTTGCATGGACGAGAAACTGGCATGAAGGGAAACTCATCGTATTAGTTGTCTGGATTAGGGTCTAACTCTCTTATGTCAAAATTTCGTAGAAGTTCTTTGCTTTGGTTTCAAGTGACGAAATGCATTATTTCTCTATTCTTTGTGTGCATTAGTTTTTGGTTCATTCGAGGGTTTTAGATAGTCCTTTGTCTTTATGTAAGCACGGTTTTGCTTGAGGACAAGTTATAATCTAAGTGTGGGCAGTTGATTCATACATATTTTTGTGTGATTTTCACATATTTTTGTATCTTGTTTTGTGTGATTTAGTTAGGTTTTACTCGTATTTTGTCTCCTTTTTTCATTATTTTGCATTTTTATAGCTTTTCTCGTCTTTTCAGTATTTTTTTATTTTTGTTTATGTTTTTTTAGATTTTTATGTTATTTTGCTTTTCTTGGTTTTAGGAAAGTCGAGTGAGCCAAAGCGCGTTCTCGAGGACCGCTGCCGGCTCAACTTGATGAAAACACAACCCGAATCCACGAAGCATAGTCATCGATAGACACACCATCGATGGCCAATCGACGCATTGCTCCTACCCATGTTCACCACACAGAGTGGACCGACTTGCTAAGATTCTCACGTCACCGTCGATCGATGCCTTATCAACGAGTCATCAACACACTACCATTTTCCTAGCATCGACAGCTTATGTCGATCGACACGTCATCGATGACAAAGAAACCACTCAATTGACGGTCGACCGACATAAGGCCATTTTTGGTCATTTTTATCAAAATTGCTATTTTGCCACCACTTCATTCTATAAAAACCCACAAACCGAGCTGCATTTTGGAGGCCTTTGAACCCCTTAAGGTTTGGAGTACCAAACATAACTTACCCTTTTCATTTTTTTCTCTCCTCCATTTCAAAAGGCCCTAGCTAGTTTTGTTAGTAGAAACTTAGTTAGTAGTTAGTTAGCTTAATGTAGTGTCGTGAAGCTTATTGTACTTGTTGAAGCATTCTCTCTTTTGGATTTCAAGATTTGAAAAACTTTTTTAATTGGTTAATTTATAATTGTTGTTCTCTTGTATTTTCTTGTTTAATTTCTATATATATTTGAATTAATTGTTTCTCTCATATTTGGGTTGTTCTTTAGATTTTTTAGCTTTTCTTTTATTGTTGATGAACCTTTCAATTTTCACCATTGTTTTGTTCTTATTAATATCAATCTTCTTGGGTTGTACTTTAGATGTTTTAGCTTTTTTTTAATTGTTGATGAACCTTTCAATTTCCACCATTATTGTCTTTATTCTTACTTTCAAACTTTTTATCTCTTTTGGCATGATTTAGGTAGTTGGTAGTTGGTAGTTGGTAGTGATAGGTAGATGGGTTTAACCTTACTTGGCTTGTAGTTGACTTGTAGTGTTCAAATAGCTTTTTAGGATTGGTAGATGTGTATATTAGCTTGTTTATCTCATTCAAGTGTAATTTAAATGTCTTTTCCCTCCATGCTGTGTGTTAATTTATTTGTTCTTTTAAATATGAGTTAATGATTTTACTAACTTAGCTTACAGATTTCCTCCTAGGTTTAATTATGTTCATACTTGCTATTAGTCCATGTTATTTCATTTCATAATGAGTTTAGGTTAGATAACAAGACTAAGCTATTTATCGAAGCCCACATATAGAGTACTACTAGAAGCATACTTCGTCTTATGCGTGGCTAATAAGCTTACTACTTTCCTCGACATCAGAAAACCTCGCAAGGCCATACCTTGCTCTCTCAGCATTAGTTGGAACAATGTTCTTCAATCTCAACAACCAAGAAAGCACACATATACAGAAATCAGAATCATCACAAAGATATAAGGCTAGAAGTAACTAAGAAATAATTATAAGACAATAATGAAATAAAAGAAATAGACATAATAATATTATGCATAACTAAGAAACAATAATGAAACAAAAAAGAAACAAACATAAAAATGTTATGCATAACTAAGAAACAATTATGAAACCAAAATGAAATAGATATAAAAATGTTATTCGTAACTAAGAAACAATAATGATAAAATTTGAAACAACATAATAATTACCTGCTTAGCAAACAAGTTAAATATGTTGTTTCAAAGCATCTAAAGTCAATCTAGTGTCAGAACAAGTCCAATTCAAAATTCAAGGGCTGATTTCCTATATTTTTGTTGGAAAATATGAATAAATATGAAGGAAATTTGGGTGAAATTTAGACACCAATTTCTTTTTGTCTCTTTTGTCAAATGACAAGTTTGAATGTGGAATCGTGTTCTATTTTGTGAGAACATTGAAATGATATATATTTGTCCAAAAAGGGTTTTGGAAGATAAAAATATTAAGGCTCAAAGTGTTAGTGTTAAAATGGATTTTCTCTTTTTTAAAGTGGCTTGTCTCACATAGAAGAAAAAAGAGAGAAAATGGGTTAGATTATAGAGTATCACCTTCTTGGTAAAGGATACTCTAGTAAGCAAGAAGGCTCTCTCCACGTGCGCGCGAGGGGGTGCAAATCACGGTCTGATTCGTGGTTTGGACCATGGACTCGCGTACGAGCACGAATGCCAGACTGAAATTGAGCTCATTAGTAAATCCCGAGTTTTCCAATTTCTTGGAATAAATTATTTATTTTTTATTCCATAAATTATTTTAATACTTAAAATGTTGCAGCTTTTAAAATTTGAGTTTGAAACAACAAAATTAATTTCTGCTTTCAATTAATTTGTAACTTCCATCAGTTACATGCAAAATGAACCTGAACATAAGCTGAGAGGCTCCTCTTCAGCCTATAAATACAAGTTCATTTCCACAAATTCAACACACCAAAGCACGAGCAATTATTCTTTCCAGCTACAAATTTTTGTGTTCATTTCCAGTCTTTTGTTTTCATTTCGCCGAAATTAAAATCTAATTTTTACATTGTATCCTGGAAAATAAATGCTCGATACGGAGCAAAGTTATTTTATGGAATTTTAAAATTTACAAGCCTCAACTTCTTTATTTTTGATTACGAGTTTCTGTTTTCCAGAAAAATCTTAGTAACAAAACAAATGATTCTCCTTCTCGTTTGATATGGCTACTGACAAAGAAATTGATGCTACTCCCACCAAGTCCGTGACAAACCCCTCTGGACCGACCCCTTATCAACCATCTCATATGTCGGCAACTCATGCAACCCATGCTCCGCCTGTCAATATCCTAATGAACCAAGCAGAAAAGCCCAAAAAATTTAATGGCTTGAGTTTTAAACGTTGGCAACAAAATATGTTGTCTTACCTGACCACTCTAAACCTGGAGAGGTTCTTAAATGAAACTCTTCCAAAGCTACAGGAAAGTCCTGGTATCCAAGTAGTGAGTGCGCTCGATGTTTAGGTCCATTCTGATTTCTTATGTAGAAATTATGTGTTGAATGGAATGGCAGATACATTGTACAATGTGTACTCTTCTTTCCAAGAACTGTGAGATTCCTTATACAATAAATATAAGACTGAAGATACTGGAGCAAAGAAATTTATTGTTAATAATTTTCTGGATTACAAGATGGTTGATAATAAGACTGTTGTTATTCAAGTGCAATAATTGCAAATCATGCTGGATGATATTCATTCCGAGGGAATGTCTGTCAATGAAAATTTTCAAGTGGCTACTATCATTGCGAAGCTACCACCAAGTTTGAATGATTTGAAAAACTATTTAATGCATAAGAAAAACCAATGACGGTTGAAGAACTTGTTGTTAAACTTAGTATCAAATAAGATAATAAGGGATATGGAAATAAAAGCCATAATATTCATGTGGTTAAAGCAAATGTTGTTGAGCATGCTGAAAGCTCAAAAAGAGATTTTAAGAAAACATCTACTAATACTGGAAAGACAACACTTAAAACCAAGAAAACTGATTTTAATAAAAAAATGGTGTTTGTTTCAATCATGGAAAGTCTAGTCATAGGTCTTCTGATTGCAGGAAGCCTAAGAAGACTCAGCAAGCTCACATGGTGGAAAATATAGCCAAAGATATTGATGAGATGCACTATGCCACTATAATCTTTGAAGTGAACATAGTGGGTTCTAATCCACGTGAATAGCGAATCGACACGGGTGCTACTCATCATGTTTGTTCAAGCAAGGACCTCTTTAATGTTCTTGATAAAATGTTGATGGAGAGAAACTCTTCATGGGAAATTTAGCTACTTCTGAGATCAAAGGCCTAGGAAAAGTGGTGCTGAAGTTGACTTTCAGGAAGGAACTGACTTTGAATAATGTATTGTATGTACTAGAAATTTGAAAGAATCTTGTATATCGCTCTATGTTGAGAAAACTTGGTTTTCATATAATTTTTGAGTTTGATGTGATCACTTTGACCAAAAATGGAGCATTTTTATGAAGGGGTTATGAATGTAACGTCCTGTTTAAGCTCAATGTAATGATTATTAAGTCGAACATCAATAAAATGAATAACTCTTCTTGTATATGCTTGAGTCTTCGATAATGTGGCATGGTAGACTAGGACATGTCAATTATAATACGAGCCGAACCTGTGCTTTGCACCATTGTTTTGCATGTAATTGTGGTGTTTTTCTCGTATTTTTAAGTAGGGTTTTATATTGGTTGTAGCGGTTTTCGAGTCGATTAATTAGGTTTTTAGATTGTATTTCTTATTTTAATGTTTTTTGCGTCTCTTGTTGATTTTATATTTATTATGGTTAAATGGGTTCAATTAATTTGAGGTTTGTTGTAATTCTTGGGTTTTTATGTTTAAAAATTCCTATTTTATATGCCAAGGCATTGATGGCCAAAGTTCAAGCCAATCCGTTCCAAAGCGTGCCAAATTCGGTGCCAAGAACAAGATTAAAAAGGGCAAAGGATTCTGGAATGCTCGCCGAGGCACGGCACATTTCACGCCAAGCCTTGGTGCTGGCCACATTTCAAGCCAAAAGCCGCGCCAAGCCTTCCTGGCACCCGCCTACCTTCGCCCGAAGTCATGCCAAGCAGCCCTGGCATCTGCCTTCCTTAACCCGAAGTCACGCCAAGTAGCGCCTAGCGTACGCCACTCCTTGTCAAAAGCCGCACCCGCCTGCCTTTGCTCGAAGTCACGCCAAGCAGCGCCTGGCATTTTCCAGCTCCTGCGCCAGTTCCCATGCCACCAGCCCTGCCAGGGCCCACCTGCTGAGCCAATCGCACCCAAGCTCAGCCGTGGCCGAGCCACCTCGAGCCAGGGCTGATCCAAATCAGGCTAAACACTTAACTAAGGCTAGGAGGGCCATTCAGGGTCAATTTCGGGTCAAAACCCGAGAATTTCAAACCCCTAAAGCTAATTTGCCCCATTAAAACCCAATTATACCTAGTATAAATAGAATAATTCTCTCATTTTTGTAGGATATCTCTTATTTTTGTAGTTTATCTCTCGTTTTTTCCAACTCTTGCATGGGTTTGGATAAAAATTCTCTCTCTAGTTCTTAGATTTTAATTTCAAGCATTTTCCTTGGGTTTGTAAACCTAAGAAGAATTCAAGTACTCCCTTGGATTTTACTTTGTTACAATTTAATTCAAGCTTGTTACTTCTTCCCTTTAATTCAAGTAAGCTTTCTTTTATTTTCATGCTTGTTCTTCAATTTCATGCTTGTTTTTCAATTTATGCTTTTTGCCTTAGCTCTCTGATTTCTTGTTAGATGTTGTGAATCGTCCATGGAATCTAGATGAGTGACACATCTAGATCATAGATCGAGTCCTTGATTGTTTTTATTTTGAGTATTTCATATATTTCGAGCTTGTTCTTCATTTTATGTATTTTGCCTTAACTATTAGAATTGTAGTTAGAGTTTGTGAATTGGCTATGGAATCTAGGTGAGTGACACACCAAGATCATATATCGAGTCTCGGATCATTTTTATTGCAAGTATTTCATATGCTTTATTTTAGTTTTCAATTTTCATGCATGGTTTTATGTTAAATCCTAGATCTACTCTTCGTTTCTTGTTATTTTTCGAAAAGATTTAAGCTTTCACGTCAACTTTTAATTCTCTTTCAATTGTTGCTTTCAATTTTCGTTAATTTGCATTATTTGAGTTTTTATGCATAGTTGTACCTTAGGCTTTCATGCTTGTACTTGGTGGAACATTGCATTTTATTGCTTATTTTCCTTATTGCTTGCAATTTCCATAAGGCATACGCTCGAGGCATCCTAAATACTTGCATTTACTCTCATTTTATTTCCTTTATTTGCTTTAATTTTGTTTATTTTCGTTTTAGCTTTAATTTTCAAAGCTAAAAACACATAGATTCATGCTAGCAATCGAATTCTGATAATATCGAGCCAATGAACCTTTTATAAAACTAAAAATTAAAAAATGAAATAGCGCCGTTGTGACTCGGCTTGGTTAAGGTTTTCGATTTGCTTGTAGTTTTTTTGTGTTTCTAGCTTTCTTTTGTATTTGACATTTTTGTTAAGTATGCAAGGTGCTTATGGCATTGGAGGTTACATTCCCAACATGGGAGGGCATGGTGCAAACCATGTTGGGAATGGGATGAGTTATAATGGATCTGGAAACGTGGGAGGGCATGGTGCAAACCACGTTGCCAATGGTAAAATTGGCTATGGTCAACCCAACATGGGAGAGCATGGTGCAAACCATGTTGGGTCGAGCAGCTTCATGGGTTCAAACGGTTCGTATGGAGATTACGTAGCCCCTACTACTCAAATTCCGAACATGTATAATGGAGGATTTGTTAATCTAAATGGGATCGTTAGTAACCAAAATCTGAATCCCACTCCGTATGAAGGATATGGTTCTCCGAATCATTTCCCGAGTATGCATAATTCGACATCCGGTCATATGGTGATTTTAATGCTCCCAATAAATGCACGGACATGTATAATGGTGGCTTCGGGAATCCAAATGGCACTACTGCAGAAAGTAGATACAAAGGC
>BMAC01001274.1:129283-147038 GCA_014905375.1 Phtheirospermum japonicum | reverse complement strand
ATTCCATATACATCGGACAAAAAACTTTGGACAATGCTATATGAGTTTTTCCAAGAAGATCGTCATGCGACAAGTTGAGTATTTCCAGATAGGTCGGATTTCCCAACGATGAAGGCGTCGAAAGCAGATTGTTACTAAGTACAAGCTCGTTAAATTCCCGATCGCGGACGGGATGTTCCCTGAAAAGTTATTATATATCATTTACAAGCTTAGCAAGCCTTTGATATTTCTAAAAACATCCATTTTATCCAATTGAATCCACACTCAAAGTAGGACCACAAACTCGGGGCTCGGCGAAAGAGAAGCATCAGGATTAAGAAACTTCTTTGGGTTAGCAGTGCAAGAAAGATCCTGTCATGTATTTCTTTATTCATATTCATATATTATTCTACTAACCAAGGGACCGGTCTCATCATGGTGATTAGAAGACACCTCAGATCGTTCAGCTTTAATGTGTCATGCTCCACCAGTCGCCTTTGGTTTTTTCACTCCCGCTTTAATGTGTCATGCTCCACCAGTCGCCTTTGGCTTTTTCACTCCTGTGAACCATTCATCCATGCTTTGATCGTCCGATTGTTTAGGAAAGACGAATATTTCTTGTATGAACTCACACTTTTCAGATAAGTATATAAAGATATGGTAAATTTAATCTACCTATTAGTTTTGAAATAAAAAACTTTGCAACTTTACTATACAGGTTTTTACGCTTTGCAACCTAAAGTATTTCTCATTACAACTAACAACCCGTAGTATACTTTAAAATATTAGGAGATTATTATTTTTATACCATCCGTGTATTATTTCTTTAATTATTTATTTAGTTATTTTTGGTATGTATATATCCCCACACGTACCTTGTATAAATACTTAGTGTGTTGTCAAATATAATCAATATTTTCCCTTTTCTCACATGGTATCGAGCCACTAGGGTTTCGTCATACCCTACAAACGGTGACTACCCTCCTCCCCCTTTCTCACGACTTCAAATTTTTCCGCTTTTTTTCTCTTTTTCCGATCTCGCCTACACAGCGACATGGACACAATATCGGACATGATATAAATCAACACTTCTGCGCAAATTCTATTAAAGCTCGATTCCATCAACTACACTTAATGGAGGTTCCAATTCGAAAAACTACTTTTCGGCTATGAATTGAGGGGCTACACGATGGTACCAATCCTTGCCTACCTCCATCCACCATAACAGAAACACCTCAAAATCGAATCCGAGTTATTCGATTTTGGTTCGCCAGTACAAGCTCCTCCTATCGGTAATCATTGGATTGCTCATGCCATCGTTAATCCCATTCATTGCCACAGCCAAAACGCCTAAGTCCGTGTGGGATATCTTGGAAACACGTATGGGCGTCCCTCTCGTGGTCGGATCTTGGCGCTGAAAATTTGCCTACAGAACCAGATCAAGGGTAATCAAACCATCACCCAAATTCTTACACGGCATCACGGGTACGGTGGGGAAACTCGCTCTACTATGTTCAACTATGGATTTGGAGGATATTGTTCTAAAAGTTTTTCATGGTCTCGACGATCAATATCGTGAGTTACCCAACGCCATTCAAGCTCGTGAAACACCGATGTCGTTCGATGAACTTCATGAAATGCTTTTGAATTTGGAAGCCCAATTGCTCGCCCGTCCTTCTTCGGCTAGCCCCCAGCCGTTCACTGCATTCGCCGCCGGTCGCTTCCCGTCATCTAATAACTCTAGTCGTGGCGGTCACAATCTCTTGCGTGGCCGGGGAAAGTATTTCGGAGGTCGCAAATCCAATGCTCAAAGGTTTCAAGCTATCAATAGTTCGTCTAATCCTAACCCTCGCCTGTACAAAGAACGGTGCTAACTCTGCGAGGAGCAGGGCCACTCGTCTAAACGGTGCCCTAACTTCAACTCCCAACCGTTTGCTGCGTACGGAGTTTTTCCTCAGCCCACAGCCCACCCAACCACAGTACTACCTTATGCCCATACCGCTGCTCACCCATTGGCCTCCGCATTTGAGGATTGGACTCTTGAATTCGGCGCATCACATCACATCACCACTGACCTCGCAAATCTCTCACTTCATTATATATGTGATGGTCAGGATGATGTCATCATTGGTAACAATTCGGGTTTATGTATTACTCATGTTGGCACTTTACGTACTACGTCGCCATTTAATTTTGCTAATACTGTTTGTGTTCCGTCGATGAGTAAAACCCTTATATCTGTTGCTCAGTTGTGATAACAATGATATGATATTGTATTTCATGCTTGTAGATTTCAGGTGAAGGATCGTCGCACGAGGGCCATCCTCCTAAGCGGCTAAAGATGGGATATACAACTGGCCTAGCACCTCGGGAATATGCCCTCACGACATCATCTAAAGAGTCTTTCTTATGGCATCTACGCCTTGGTCACCCATCGTCTCATGTGTTACGTCACTTAAATACCTCGTCTAATTTGTTTTCTAGCTCTCTTTCAACCAACACTTGTATTTCGTGCAAGGTGAATAAAAGTCACAAGTTACCATTTAAAGATTATAGTTTGTCATCTACTTCTCTGTTGGAGTTGATTTTTTCTGATGTTTGGACATCTCCTATTTTGTCGAATGATGATTTTAAATATTAAGTTATCTTTGTTGATCACTATACTAATTATGTTTGGTTTTATTCTTTACGTCGCAAATCGGACGTATTGGTGACATTTACTCAATTTAAAGCTTTGGTTGAAAATTATTTTGCACGTCCAATTATCTTCTTTTACTCGGGCAATGGAGGTGAGTTTCTTGCCCTTCCTCCCATTTTTGTCGCTAGTGGCATCACACACCTCACCTCTCCATCTCATACTCTTAGCACAGTGGCTATGCCAAAAGACGATATCGACACATCATTAAAACTAGCTTAACTCTTCTCCATAAAGCCTCTATACCGCTCACCTTTTGGCCGTATGGTTTTACTACGGCCATGTATCTTATAATCGTATGCTCAAGTCAAACCTCTCCATGTCTTCTTCGTTTGAACGTTTATTTAGTTTTCCAACTATTCTTGTCGAACTTCGCGTATTTAGCTGTCTTCATTTTTGCTGGCTCCATCCTTACTCTAATCACAAGCTTGATAATTAGTCTCGCCTTGTTATTTTTTGGTTACTCACAAACTCAAAGTGCATACCTATGCTATGATCCGTCCCGTCTAACATGTTTATATCTCGGCATGTTGAGTTTTATGAGTATGTCTTCCCTTTTTCGAGTACTCTCAATAAACCTACTTATCCTTCCTCATCTACTCAAACATCCAACCAGATCAGTGCAGGAATCCAGCCAGATAGTTTTCAAACTATTCTTGCCGAGCTCCGCGTATTTAGATGTCTTTATTTTTGCTGGCTCCATCCTTACTCTAATCACAAGCTTGATAATTGGTCTCGGCCTTGTTATTTCTTGGTTACTCACAAACTCAAAGTGCATACCTATGCTATGATCCGTCCCCATCTAACGTGTTTATATCTCGGCATGTTGAGTTTTATGAGTATGTCTTCCCTTTTTCGAGTACTCTCAATAAACCTACTTATCCTTCCTCATCTGCTCAAACATCCAACCAGATCAGTGCAGGAATCCGGCCAGATAAAACCTCTTGTACTCCCATCCGGCCAGATAACAGGCCCATCTGACAGGATGATTCTCAATCTCAACCATACGACAGGATGATGCTCAATCTCAACCATAACACAGGATCCGTGCTAGAATCCGATCGGAAAAAACATACTGTCCTCCCATCCGGCCGGATAACATGTCAATCCTACCGGATTATGCTCAGTCTCTACCCCTTCTCTCTACCCCTTCTGGTGCTTGTGGTTTCCCTATCTACTGCGGCTGCACTTCCGTACGATGTCCCTTCACTAACTACTTCGTCACATGCTCTGCCGCCTCAGTCGCAACCTGTAACGGCGTCTCCTTCACCAATTGAAAATCCACCTCCGCCCCTCTGGCCCCTCATCCAATGCGCACTCGGTCAAAAAATCATATTCACAAACCTAATACTCGGTATGCTCTTGAAGCCTCTGTTTCATTATACGATGTTGAACCCTCTAATATCACTCACACTAGTGGAAAATATACGATTAGAGGCGGTCCAAAATAGATATTGGTGGCGGTTTTGAACCGCCTCTGATCGAGGCGACACTTAAAGTCAAAATCACACGGGTGGCGGTCCAAACCGCTACTTAAAAAAGACGCTGGGTGGCGGTTCTTAGCTCGAAGCGCCACTAAAAACAGACCGGGTGGCGCTTCTTAGCTAAGAAGCGCCACCAATAATACTGAGAAATAACATCAGTTTTGTAAGAAACTGATATTGTTAACGCAGAGGATATTAACATCAGTTTGAATATAACCCATGTAATTCTAAAATAATAATTAAAAAAAATTAATTGTCCATCGGTTTGAATATAACCCATGTAATTCCAAAATAATAATTAAAAAAAATTAATTGTCCATTCTATCTCACCTATCCTCGTCCCAACCTATAAATACCAAACAATTTCAATTTAATTCATATTTCATTAAAATTAAAATTAATACACATCAAATGTTAAGAAAAGCATCCAGTATACTTAAAAAAAAAATTTTACATTACAATTTTACAAGAAAAACATAAAAAATACAATTAAGCTATCAATGACTTCTCCAATCTCTAGCCGTCAATGCAACTAATGAATTAACGCATATCGCATGTTTCTTCACTCCTACAGAGCCAAAAAAGCTTCAACTTGACGAAAAAGAAAAAAAAAATCTGCTTGCCTTCAATTTTTCTTCTGCAACCAATTTTTCTTCACTCCTACTGCAACCAATTTTTTTAAAGATCTACCATTACCATCAGAGATAGCTTGAAAATTGCAAATTATCGTCGAGCGTAGAGACTATGATTGTCTGATTGAGGACCACTCCATATTCTTGCAACACACAATTTTTTTTCCACATATTTGATTAATATTATAATTAATCGGTCTTTCCAATAAAATGATAAATCTCAATTTTATACCAAAACAGCTATGTGATTTTAGCATGTGTTGGAAAATAAAACCACGGATAATCAATGACTAGAGTTAATCGGATCAGACCTGGGTGTGCTAATAACAATTAAGTAGCATTTACAAACTAATTTTGTATTGTTCTTAAAATTCAGTAGCACTATAAATGATTTGTTTAGAACTTACCGGATGAAAAGATTCATCAACAAACATAGTTAACAGATATATGTGAAATAAACTTACAGGCAATAGAGTTTCCACCTGCAACAATTTACACACACGATCTAGGGGAAAAAATTAGTCACCATCACAAAAGAAAAGTCCAAAGTTCTTCACAGAAGTTATTGGTTTATTAAAAGCAGACATATCATTCAATACACATAGAGATTATACAAGCATAAAACACTAAATATATAGTATGCTATTCAGTGTTAAATCAAGTATATCTAACAGTGGCCCATTTAAAGAGAAATCTATTTTACAAGGGCATCGTGATATTCAACGTGATTCTCAGTTAACGTTCATTTACGTATCCTAAATCACTTGATCTCTTCCGAAGATCGTTAGACTCATTGCAGGAAAATCCGACTAAAAAATAAAGGCACGTAAAAATTTCGGAGAGTGGCTAATCGTATATAACAGTAGCAGTTACCTAGGGCTAGACGGAGAGCGTTTAGGTCACCGGACTCCGCGGCAGAGATGAGCGGGCGAAGGCAGAGAGGAATTTCAGAGTGATCGATATCGTCTTCTTAAGCCAACTCCATATCTTAATCGTCGAACAGAGGGGTGGCGTCCTCGTCGACACCGTCGCGTTGGCGGTCAGGCGCCGACATCTCTCACTGGAGTCACTTCTTTCTCTCTCTAAACAGCAGCGGGCAGGTAGCAAGTATCCCCATTCCCGACTGATTCCTAAAAATTAAAACCCAATTTTTTTATAAACTGAATAGACAGAAGAACCTCTAGAGTCGGCTATGAGGATAGACATTCAAACATAACACTGAGATTCCAAGACATTGACTATACGAATGATACTACTATTCTATGATTTCCAATAATTTCACCATGAAACACCACTCAGTATAAACTTAAGAGGCACATGATGGCACTAACTATATTTAGCCCAAACGCTCACAGTATTTTTTTTTTTTTTTTTTTTGTAATTTACCCTAATCCTGATGTAACAATAAAAAGCATAAATCACCTCCAAAAATAAAAATAAAATAAAATAAAACCCACGACAAAAGTGGATGTTTTTATGAACTATCTTCAACAAAAAAAAAGAACATGCAGCAGAGGCCAAAGCAGAACATAACCAGAAGCTTACAAAACAAGACAACATGAAAAAAAAATAAGTAAATAAGTAAAATGACCAGGGCTAAAATTGTCGGTAGCTTGCTTAAGCTCCTTCATAGGTAAAATCCCTCCAGGAGGGCTTGGGCACGACGAAATCCCCACAATCAATGACGTCTGGAGCTTGTGGATAAGCCCCAACATCTATCCACGCCGGTTTCGGCGTACACAACGGCGGCGTTGAGCGGTGTGCTGTTCCGAGGTGAGGCGTGCGGCGCTTGCTATCAGGTCATATGCAACAGCAGGCTCGACTCCAACTGGTGCTCTCCGCTGTGCCTCGGTCACCGTCACCGCCACCAACATCTGTCCCTCCAACAACCACGGCGGGTGGTGCGATCCGCCGCACCACCACTTTGACATGTCGTTGCCGGCATTCTTTCGCATCGCCAGACAGGGAGATGAAGGCATAGTTCCTGTGCTTTACAAAAGGTGATGGTTGATTATGGTATTATTGTTTTGTAATTAATATTGTTGTTAATATAATTAACCTAACCCGCAACCACTAGATAACAAAAGTATGAATCCGTAAACGTTCGGACTTGATGCAAGCAAAACACGCCAGACAAGTGTGCAAGTTAGGTTACTTATGATTTTTGGTTACTTTAATAATAATAAAGTGAAATATCAGCCAGAATTATTCATTCGAATAAAAACAAAAGGATATATATAACTGAAACAGCAAAAGGGCAGTAGCTATATCCATGAGTAATGTTGGATACGGAAAAAGCAATGAGTATTAATGTAGCACGAATTTCAGTCTTTTCAATATTGCAAAAGAGAGAACAGTGAGTGTGCGCACTATACACCCCCCATGCTTCTTGTACAAGACTTTGTTTACATCTTGAAACCCATGAGTCTCAACTCTCACTATCACATGTGGGATGTTTAAGTGTATAATAATCTTTAAATATCACTTGGGCTATCTTAGAAGGAAAGTTGCCGCAAAACTTCACAAAATCTAGATCATCTATCGTCTTTAAAAAGCACTTTTAATAATATTAAACTGAGTACATGCGATTCCAAAGCTTAAGTGTTTTTCAAGCTTTAGGTCATCATTGTTGACACTTACTGTACACAATTATATAATCTTACATAATAATGGGAAAAATTTGAGAATTACTTATTGAAGAAATGCACTGGGGTTCTGATAGATTGCTGGAGAGAGAATATCATTTTTGTCGATGATTACTGATTTGTTTCTGATAGAAGTTGCTTTCCTAATTGCTGATCTTGCTCTGGCTAATCCCTGCTCCAATTTATTATTCACTCTCCTGTGCATTAACCATATTTAACAATTAAAAATAACAAATAAACTCATGTTATCAATCAACTAATAATTAATTCTGATCACAACTAATTCACACGACAACAACAATAATAAAAGGAGAAATAAAATCCCTAATCAAACGATAAATGGTGCTCATAAAAAACAAACAAACAAAAAATAAATAAATTGATAGCAGGTTTATCAATTGCATTGCACTTAACTCATGACAGCTTAAGAACACATACTCTAAATTTCACCGAATTCAAAAGATTGATTCAGTCACTCCAAAAATACGAGCTAGAATTAAACCCTGGATGACGTGCAAACAAAATACCATCACTATAAAGGACCATCGATTGTGTGATTAAATAACTCGATCCAGCTGATTTAATTAGAAACTAATTATAAATGCATCAAAATTTACAAAATCCTGATTACACGACTGAAATATATATTATACACAAATTTATTTCCATTTGCAAAATAGCATTCACTGTTTTACGTTCAAAATAATCTATATAAAACACAGACAGACAGGTGTGTTTGTGTGAGAGAGAGAGAGAGAGAAATGCTTGTGCTGACAGTTGGCTTGAATTTGGATGAGAAATCAGAAGAAAGCACAGCTCTGGATTCATCATTACGCTTACGTGCAGCGCTGCGGCGACCAACTCAACTGCCGGTACTTTGATTTTTGCTCCAGGACCCGAATAAAACGACCCGAATCCATTAGCTCTATCGGAGAAATATCCACAGACAAAAACAATGGGAATGGATGCTGCAAAAACCGCCGACAGTGCAACGATCCACGAAGTCAGACCACCACCATCATCCTTCATCATCACCTTCTCTCTCCCTCCCTCCCTCTCTCTCTCTCTTCATATGTGGTTCATATGAAACACATGAATACAATTGTAGAAGCAGAAATGAGGAAAATGATATGCAAATCAATAAATAGATCAAACGTATATAACGACAAAAGATGATATGCTATAAATTACATTCCCAGATTTAATTGAGGTATGATAAAGGTACTGCAAGGGCATTGCTCTCATCATGCCTAATTCAGAGACAACATTTGTACTACAAAAGTTACTCCCAAATTATGATAATTAAGTCACTAAATACAAATTAAATCATCTAAATTGGTGAATGAGAAGGAAACAAAAACAATTGAATACACAAAAGCTGCCATTCATTTCTAACTAAAATTATCACAAACACTACAAAGTGGACTACTTACTTACCACTGTTATCGTTATTGTGTTCATAAGAACTCTGTTTTTTAGCCTGTTGCTGTCCGAGTCTATATTTCTGCATAACCAATTATCTCAACATGTCACAGTTTTTTGTCTGTTTTTTTAATCACTACTACAAAAAAGGGCTATTACATCGGTTATTTTAAGCCATCTACATCGGTTATTAAACCGATGTAGTATCTCCGTTGTAGAATGTTCACAACACTACATCGGATGTAGAACCGATGTAAGACAGGTATGAACTACATCAGTTTCCAGAGTAACCGATGTGAAATGGCCGATGTAAGACATAAAATACCCGATGTAAAATCCGATGTATAAATGTCATAACGATGTAAGAAATATAGCTTCTTCGCTCCGTGCTCTGGTGCTTGTGGTTTCCCAATCTACTGCGGCCGCACTTCTGTACGATTTCCCTTCACTAACTACTACGTCACATGCTCTGCCGCCTCAATCGCAACCTGTAACGGCGTCTCCTTCACCAATTGAAAATCCACCTCCGCACCTGGGGGCCCCTCATCCGATGCGCACTCGGTCAAAAAATCATATTCACAAACCTAACACTCTCGGTATGCTTTTGAAGCCTCTGTTTCATTATATGATGTTGAACCCCTAATATGACTCAGGCTCTCAAATATATGCGCTGGAGATCAGCCATGTCGGCCGAATTTGATGCGCTCTTGCGCAATAATACCTGGGATCTTGTGCCACCTGATCCTTCTCACAATGTAGTTGATTGTAAATGGATGTTTCATGTGAAACATAATCCGGATAGCTCTCTGGATAAGTTTAAAGCTCGCCTTGTGGCTAAGGGCTTTCACCAAAGGCCGTGAGTTAACTTCTTCAATACATTTAGCCCGGTTGTTAAACCGGCTACTGTCTGCCTTGTTCTCAGTATTGCTTATCCGGAGCTGACTTTATAGCATCCTAGATTTTTTTTCTTTCATTAGGCATTGTAACCATATTTCTTAATAGGAAAAAACTTTTTGCAACATGTGAGTGTTTGATACATCTTTCTTTTTTGATTTTGAAAATTAGTGTCTAAATTACACAAGATTGCAAAAATGCAATGTTAGTGTCACGTCGCCAATGTAACAGATAAATCATCTACAATCATACAACTTACCACATTTTGTCATCCAAACATTAGCATGAGTTTAATCTTTAACTTGCAACCAAAAAAAATGTAAAACATTAAGAAAAATTAAACTAAATAAAAGCTAAAAAAAGAACTCTATAAAAACTAAAAAGAAAAACTAAAATACTAAAATTTGGGCAATATTTAACGGTTTGTGCTCCATTAGGCAGGTGTCCAGAGGTTTCCCGGATCAAATATTTGTTTTATATAATGTAGATATTTGTTTTATCGTATATATAGTGTATTAAATTCCGGGCTTCAAGTGTAAAGTTGTAACCCTGATTTTTATGGTTAAAGAAGGTTTCTTGTGGATATCTATTATATATAGTGTATTAAATTCTGGGCTTCAAGTGTAACCTGGATTTTTATGGTTTAAAAGAAGGTTTCTTGTTGATATCTATTATTTCATAGATACATTGCAAATCTTAAGTAAGCATACGAGCTTTATAATTATGTAAATGTTCAAATAATAGTTTTGCGTCCGCATCACTATACTTATGTTGTAGATAACGAAAGGTATGAAGAAAAATAAAGAATATATATATATATATATATATATATATATATATATATATAGAGGGTTGGGTTCAAATGGAATCATGTCAATATATGCAAACCTAGGGACCAATCCTGACCATTAGATTGGATAATCTCGATGGTTGAGAACATGACACGTCAGCAGGGTAATTATGGAAAATATTGAATTAATTTAATTAAAAGGGTATTTTGGACAAATATCAGCATTTCGAAAAGAGCACTGCATTGCTCTCTAGAAAGCACACGGGTAAAAAAAAAGCACTGCGACTGTGTACAAAAAAGTATCACAAATTTTGTTTTAAAATAAATATAATTAAATTAAAAAATCTGAATATTAAAAGCATCGCATGTGATTAATTTTAGCACTACATTATTGTATAAAGAACACTGTTAAAATACGAGTAAGAATTTTGGATTTTTACTATATTTTAATTCTTTTATGCTTTTTTTAATATTATTACAGCGCTTTTTTACTACACTATCACTGCTTTTTCGATTGGCGAGGATTCTATGGTTTAAACCGTCTGAAATTCGGTGTTTATTATATAGTTACAGTGCTTTTGACCTGCACGACCACTGCTCTCCTTAATAGATGAATAACGTGATATCCACAAATGATGCAAGAATCGGACAAATAATTTAAGGTGTATAATGCACCGTCTCCATTAGTAGGGAAGTGATCTGCTGAACATCAGAAAAATAATATTAATTTATCAAGGCCAACTGGATATATAAAATAAAATAGCGTGTCACATGGCAAGCATTTTATATACTATTACATAAGTTTGATTTCTCTGTCCCCTGTATAATAAGCATATTGACTCGGATAACAGATTTCTTGGTACTTTAATTGGCATATATAGGCAACTGATTTCATATTTTTCAATGCAAATGGTGTGGAAAGACCGGAGGCTTGACCACCAAGAGATTAGGCCCAACAAGCCTTTGAAATAGGCCCAACAAGAGATTAGGCCCAACAAGCCTAATGAAATAGGTTTGTCTCCTCCTTTCTTCTTCACGAGAATCGGCCGCCTACCACCATTGAGAGCACCTGAAACAAAGACCGGAGGCTTGACCTGCAACAGAGATATATAGGCTTGACTTGCAACAAAGACCATTGAGAGCACCTGCAACAAAGAACTCGGCCAGCACCTCTCCGCTTCGTCTCCACCACGGCGGCGGCTCGGCGCGGCGACTGCAAGTCGGGCAGCAGAGCAGCAATCGGCGAAATTGGCGAAGCACCGTCGGAGGCGGCGATGGCGACCCGTAGCGGCGCACTACAAGAATTGAGGTTAAGAGGGAGGACAAAATTGGGAGGACATTTGTGTCGTCCCTATAGGTAGGACATATAGACACGACATTCGAAAGTCCTTGTAATAGGTTACATAACTTATTGGGAGGACATTTGTCCTCCCAATAGATAAAATATCGTTGCTATATATTCTACTTTTAAGGACGACATTTTGTCCTTCCTACAGGTATAATTAGTCGTCCCTATATGTTCTACCTTTAGGGACGATATTTTGTCCTTCCTATAGGATGTAATAAGTCATCCCTATATGTTCTACCTTTAGGGACGACATTTTGTCCTTCCTATAGGATGTAATAAGTCGTCCCTATATGTTCTACCTTTAGGGACGACATTTTGTCCTTCCTATAGGATGTAAAGTCGTCCCAAAAATGAGCATTTAATTACCTTGACCAATCGTGAATAAATACACAACCAACCGAATTAATGTCTTACATATTAGAAGGACAAGTCCTCCCAATAAGTTTAAAATGTCCTCCCAATAGCTCACAACTTCTTTAACACCCAACAGAATACCATTTCATTCGTAATGTTAGTCTCTTTCTCCAAACACTCTCCACATAGTCTCTTTCTCCAAACKCTCTCCACACAACAACAACAATATAACAATGTCAGCATCATCAATATCAAGCACAATGCAGCAATATCAACAACAATGGCAGCAATATCAACAATAATGGCAAACAATTTTTGAGAAAACCAAAAAAGGTGTGAATCAATTCTTCTCCTTTCTATAATTATATGTAATCTAATTTTTAGTTGAATATAATTTCATCATCATCATGTAATGAATCATAAACTGCAAAAGTTTAAGTTATATTGTTGACTTTACTAGTTGTATAAATAGTTAGAAATAATACCCCAATAACTTTTAAATTTTGCAAATGTCCTTAGGTTTGCATAAGTACCTAACAAATTTTTCATCCTATAAGAATCTAATTTGTAATGGAAAAAAAATATCATGATCATTTGTAGTTTTAAATGATGATTGCTTTTATTTTTACTTTATAATATTATCAAGCTAAAATCTATTTACCTACTTCATTCWTGCKACTAATGTATATTTTCGTATTAAAAAAAATGGTAAATCAAAATMTTTGTAGTAATTTTTGTGAATAACAGTAAAATGGAGGAGCAAAGAAATTACCTAATAAGTTTCGGTTCTTTTCTTTTTCAGGATATCAAATATAGTGATMGACAAGACATGGATTCATATTACGAATAAGATGTCCACAGAGTTCAGGCGTGGAGTGAGAGAATTTATTAACAAATGTAGGCCTCTTGTGAATAAGAAAGGCTTGATTAAGTGCCCGTGCAACAAATGTTTAAATATGGAGTCTCATAAGTTAGAAGCTGTTCAAGTTCATATTCAGAGGTTTGAGTTTGATGCATCATATGATACTTGGATTCACCATGGCGATTGCTCACCAGAACACCAACCTGGTCCGTCACACCAACCTGGTCCGTCAAACGTTGACTTTGAAATGATGGATGACATGACAAATGTTATGGCTGACTTGGACCAAGATGATGAGTACGAATCGYATGGCCTTGATGAGCAGTATCGTAARGTGTACGAAGCTATGAACAKTAAATTATATCAAGGGATTTCATCATTCTCTTRGATGGATTTTCTAGTAAAGTTGATGAATATCAAGGTGAGTAATAAGTGGACAAATAGATCATTTGACGAGTTGATTAAATTGTTGAAACTTGCGTTCCCATCGATGAATATTGTCAACTCACATTATGAGGCTAAGAAGTTGCTTGCAAGTTTGGGTCTCGGCTATGAGAACATACATGTTTGTAAGTATGATTGTGCACTTTTTTACAAAGAGTATGCTGATAGAGAAACATGTCCAGTTTGTAGAGAATCACGTTGGCAAGAGAATAGTGGAAAAGGCTCGAAGAGCAAAATTCCACATAAGGTTATGCGTTATTTTCCAATCATCCCAAGATTGAAAAGGTTATTTGCAATGGAAGAGACCGCGAATCTTATGCGTTGGCATAGTACAGGGCATCATATAAGTGCAGATGTTATGACACATCCAAGGGATGGGAAAGCATGGCGTGCATTTGATGCTAGACATCCAGAGTTTTCTAGCGAGCAACGCAATATTCGTCTTGGACTTGCAGCTGATGGCGTCAACCCATTTGGTGATATGAGTCAGGTGTATAGTATGTGGCCGGTAATATTGACAGTTTATAATCTTCCGCCATGGCTTATCATGAAATCAGAGTATTTGATGTTAACATTATTGATACCTGGACCTAAYTCCCCGGGAAAAGATTMCGACATATTCATGCGACCTCTTGTGGATGAATTGAAATTTATGTGGTCAGTKGGTGTGGACACAATTGATGCTGTCACCAAAAACCGTGGTCCATTTCGCATGCGAGCAGCATTAATGTGGACTATTAATGACTTTCCTGCAAGAAGTAGTCTGTCAGGGTGGACCCATTTGGTGAATAAAATTAAAATTTTGATTTTGATTTCAACTTCAATTTGTTGTAGATGGTTCCATTGCATCTTTACTTTTGTTGAATATTATGACAAATGATATAAGTATGACAGCTTTATGTAATAATATAGGTCAATTACATGCGATGATATAAAATAATTACATGCGATGATATAGAATAGTTATGTGATGAATATGGTTTGTACTTCTAGGTTTCTAATCACTTTTTTAAAAAATATGTTAGTTATATGCTATGGATATGATAGTTATATCTGTTGAGTATGGTTTGTTTGATTATTTCTTTTTGTTCGAGAGTGATTTTGGTGTMTATTTCGTTGTTAAATTTGCTGTAATTTTGGGTTTATAATTAACTTTTTTTGAAGAAAATCGGGTTCTTTTTGTAATTAGGTTAAACCTCAGGTGTAGTTTATGTAATTAACCAGAAATTGTAGTATATTTCATACATGCAATCACTTCDCTTTTATATATACATATTACTCACCTTAATATAATGTTGCTTGTAATTGAAGTGAAAATGATATATCTAGTTTCTTATGTTTTCATCACATATCTATCCAAAAGATTGTTGTTATAATTAAGCAACACTTTCTGTCTCCAGAAAGAAAAAATGCTGTAAAATCCATTTTTAATTAACATTTGTGATATTGAAGGATTTCAATTTATGTTGATGATCAACAACTTTTTTACTAATTTCTCCAGTTAAAAGTAGCATTTAATCGTTGCTGGCCTGAATATGGCTATAGCATACATGTGACCAATATTCAAAAAAAATTTGAGGACTCCAACAGCTCCCAATCCTCATTAACCACCTCTAGTCTTCTTTTATTGCATCTGTAGTAGTTTTTTTTCCATCCAGAGTTTATGATATTCTTGTGGGATAAAGTGTATGATATTTCTTGTGTTTTGTGATACTTTGTTTATATGATTGTGTTCAGTGGTTGTTGATATTGCATTTCTATTATCATGATCACCTGCTTGGAGATGTTACATTGTAACTACTTGTCGTGTTGTATATGTTTTTAGATTTGTTACTTTTTTTTCATGAGCAATTATTGTTCTTTTGGATTGATATAATTTTATTCACAATTTCTTATTTTATAGGTAGCAGCAATGTCAAAAATTATTAATCGTCTTAAGGCAAAAGTTGGGATAGAGGAYGATGACGATGTGGATTCTAATGCTCAATTGACACTTAATGCGGACGAACATGATTGATTCTCACGTTAGTTTGGTAATTTGAAGTGAAKATTTTGCTTGATGGAACTAATATTTTGGTTTTGTCCCACGACTCCAAACTCTTTATTTTGGTTGATATTATCTATTTGCTTAAAAGTGTGTATTCATCTTGTACATTTGTTTATTGTATAGTTGGTAAGAAACTTGCTTATTGGGCAATTGAGGTTGACGTTCCAACTAGTTTGTTTCCTTGATTGGATTGTAATTATTTTGGGTTAATTATAAAAGTTTATTGTTTCAGAATTTGTATAGGTTTATTTAGCTCTAAATATCATGTTTGGCGACAAGCAATTGGATCGCCAAAAATTATTTGAAGAAATCTAACCTATAGCAACGACTTTTTTTGATGCAATAATCCTTTAGGAACATCATAATTGGGAGGACATTTCGTTGCAATATGTGTCACACAATAAGAAGGCCAGATATTGGCACGACAAGTCGTGCCTAATGTTTCCATTAGTAACGCCAGAATTGGGAGGACATGTCGTTCCAATATTTGGAGCACAATAGGGAGGACATATATTGGGAAATGTTTTAGACGAGTCATACGTCGAGGCCGACGAGGATCTTTTGAGTGGGGAGGAATTAGCTGAATTACCTTGGGATCGATGTTGCTCTCGAAGATATTAATGTTGAAATGTGCGAGATGTCTATCGTACCTGAACTTAAGCCGAAGGTGAATCGAAACCACTACCTAGTCACCTTAAGTGCATTTTTCTCAACCCCAACAAGAAATTTATGACGAAGTCGCAAACTCATGATATGGTGGAGATAGAGGATCCGACTCAAGCTAGAAATTAATCGCACGAAATCGCGTCGAGCAAGTAACGTTAAAAGTTGTGCTTCTTGGGAGGCAACCCATGTGTTTGTATTCTTCTCCTTTCATTTTTTTTAGTTTTTTGTGTAATTTTTCTTTCTTTTATTTTCTGTGTTTATTTCGTTTAATTGAGAAAAATTCTATGATACGTTGATGCGTATTTTGATGTGCAGAAAAATAAAAAAATTGGCCAATTCTGGAGACCTAGCGGTTGGCTAGCGGTAACCTCTACCGTTAACCCCCACCGTTAGCGTGCTTTTCAGGCCTAATGACGAGAATCCACCGCTAGCGTTACCGATAGCACCAAATAGAGACACTTAGCGGTAGCACTTACCCCTAAGTCTACCGTTAATGCCAAGCAGAAATTTTAGCGGTATGGTTAGCGGTTTTGTTTACTTTTCTTCCAACTGTTATCCATCCCCAGAAATCGCTAAGCACCGATTGTTCACTTCTAAAGGCCCCCACCAGTCAATTTTCCACCGGTAACCGAGGAAACCACAGCCGCATTCCGGCAACTCCGATGGATCACTTCAATCGCTTCTGGAAATTGCCAAAGCCACAAGACGCAAAACTAAAATTTCTCGACGTTGGGGTAATGGTATCTTGACTGAACTCAATTAAACTGTCTGGATTGGGATTTGTAGGGTTAGATTTAGGTTAGGTTAGAGTTGGATGGTTTCTGGTTGAAAACGCCGGCGAGTTTTTCTGCACGTAAGGTGTTCGACGAATTGCTAGCTTACCGTTAGTGTCTAACGGCTACCAGTAACGGTTGGGCTTACCGCTAAGCCCTTACCGTTAAGTGTTCTGCTGGCAGTTTCTCACAGTCTTGTTCCCGACGATCAAGGTCGCATTCCGACCATTTAGAGGCCGCATTTTGGATACCTGTTTGTTTAATTCCATCCAAAGTCTTCCTCTCACTTGAACAAGAAGCGAAAAAACATAGAGAAGAGTTTGGGTTCAAAGTTCAAGGTTTTCGACGACGAAGTCGAATTATATAACACCTTGCTGAATGCCCCGGAGTCTCACGATTCGATCCGACAAGATGTTGGTCGCCACGGCCGCCACATCACTACAAGAATTGAGGTTAAGAGGGAGGACAAAAGTCCTCCCTATACAAGTTCTTTTCATTACTACTTGTCTATTGGGAGGACATGTCGTCCCAAAGTTGTCGTCCCTATAGCCAAGACGCTATAGTTATATAGGAACGACAATTGTCGTCCCTAAAACCCATGAACCAATAGGCACGACATGTCCTCCCAATATCTGTCCTCCCTATTGTTTTTCAGATATTGGAACGCCATGTCCTCCCAATTCTGGCGTTGCTAATGGGACTAATAGGCGCGACTTGTCG
>BMAC01001274.1:73154-108281 GCA_014905375.1 Phtheirospermum japonicum | reverse complement strand
TAGCATGAGTTTAATCTTTAACTTGCAACCAAAAAAAATGTAAAACATTAAGAAAAATTAAACTAAATAAAAGCTAAAAAAAGAACTCTATAAAAACTAAAAAGAAAAACTAAAATACTAAAATTTGGGCAATGTAATGTTTAACGGTTTGTGCTCCATTAGGCAGGTGTCCAAAGGTTTTCTGCCGGATCAAATATTTGTTTTATATAATGTAGATATTTGTTTTATCGTATATATAGTGTATTAAATTCCGGGCTTCAAGTTTAAAGTTTTAACCTTGATTTTTATGGTTAAAGAAGGTTTCTTGTGGATATCTATTATATACAGTGTATTAAATTCTGGGCTTCAAGTGTAAACCTTGATTTTTATGGTTTAAAAGAAGGTTTCTTGTTGATATCTATTATCTCATAGATACATTGAAAATGTTAAGTAAGCATACGAGCTTTATATAATTATGTAAATGTTCAAATAATAGTTTTGCGTCCGCATCACTATACTTATGTTGTAGATAACGAAAGGTATGAAGAAAAAAAAAAAGACTTTATATATATATATATATCCCCTATATATTAATACAAAATCCCCTATCCTATGTGTCTGCTTCCTACGCTTCGTTAGCCTTAGAAAAAAAATTAGTGCTATATTTTTGCATAATTCAATATTTCTCTTTTATTACATGTTACCTACTTTAATATTTTCTTTTAACATATTTTGCCCAATTCAATATCTTACTTTTATTCTTCTAATATAAAAATATAAATAAGTTATCTAATTAGAAAAAATCTATATAAGTTGAATTAGTTTTTATTTACAATAAATTTGAAATAATTTTATTATAATTCTAAATATTTATTTAAGAAAAATATGAGTTACATAAAATTATTACAAAAGGGAAATAAATATAAAAAATATATACTTAAATTTTTTTTTTCTAATCCTAATATATTAAATTGAAAATAACATTAAAAATATATATGAAAAATTATTGTTACACGAAACATAAACAAAAAACAAAGTGAAACAAAAAAGATAACATAATACTACTACTAATAATAATAATAAATTATTATGCCTAAAAGAATAAATATTAAATATATTTTAAATTTCTTTATCTAATTTTATATAATGCATTGATACACATATTATATATCTATAAGAACTAATTAGTATCTTACGCAGAAAAAAAAATTACATATACTCCAAGTTGGACGCACTACGTTTTTTCAATAAAATTACCAGTGTCTTATAAATTTTTAATTTATTATATGCATATTCACATGTAATACGCGGGTGTTGTATATTTTACATTTTTCCAAACTCAATTTTCTACGGGTTTCCCCGTCAAGTTTAAGGTATTTTTATATACTTTACAACTAATTTCGTGACTCAGGGTAGAAAAATTTGAAAATTCTCTTTTTGAAAATCAGTCTTACTGTGATTAGAACAACAAATATTTTTGGTATATCACAACTAATTTCGTGACTCATGGTAAAAAAACTTGCAAAATTCTTAATTGTGAAAATCTTTCTTATTGTAATTACAACAAGTAATGTTCTGATTTGTGTGTAAGAATTATTTATTTTGAAAACAGAACAAATAATGTTATGATTTGTATGTACTATTTTTAATATTATCCTTTTTATATTTTTAATGAATATTACTCTTTTCCACATCTTGCATAATATGCGTATGTCTGCTTCGCATGGTTCGTTTGGCAAATAAAAAGTTACATTATTTCGGTTGCTTAGGTTTCATTTAAGCCTAATATCTACTTAATTTAATATTTTTATTTTATTATATTTTATCTAATTCAGTATTTTCTTTTTATTCACCTATTATAAAAATACAAATAACTCATATAAAATTAGTTGAAAAGATTTAAGTTGGTAATTTTAATTAAAGATGAATTACATAAGATATAATTTTAATTAAAAAAATTGTTATGAAATTATTAAATAGGTAATGTTTATAATAAAAGTTAATATAATTTTAATTTTGTAATTTTAAATATTCTATATATGTAAATTAAGATTTTTTTTGAAATAATCTAAGTATGTAACTAAGTATTAGTAATGAATTCAATCTAACATAAAAATATAAAATTATATAAGTATTATTATTATTATTATTATTATTATTATATATTAATTAGGCATCGGTACAATACGACACGAGTTGAGAGTATGACATCCGTTTAGGTTTTCAAAGTATGTAAGTAATATTATTAACGAATTTAATCTAAACATTAAAATACAAAATAACGTAATAATAATAATTAATAAAATAGAGATTAGACATGGGTTTAGAATGTGACTTCTTTTGAATATTTATAAGTATGCAAATGAAATTATTAAAAAATTGAGTCTCAACATGAAAATAAAAATTTAATAATTATAATAATTAATAAATAAATTAGACATGTACAAGGCAAGGGTTGAGAATACATTATTTGAATTTTTTCATTTTACACAAGAATTTGTAATTAAAATAAATATTTTTTATATGTATCTTTTGATAATCCCGTGTAATACACGTGTGTTAAACTAGTGTGTATATATATATAAAATGTCATATAATGCATTTGAAAAATAAATCTCAAAATAATTAAAATATATTCACCATAATAAATAATAATATACCTTTTAAAGATAATCCAGTATGAGCGTGTCTACGAAAGGGGTATGTTTAATCGATACACTCTTACTATTAAATCGTGCGGTTTAGTTGAGAATTAATTTGTTAACAAAGGGTCGAAAACCTAGGGCATTACTTCTATATATTTTGTTTCAAACTGAAGCTTGATCATTCATACGCTAGTCTCCAACTCAAGTTAACAACTCGCAAGCCCTAGCAATCAATTAATTAAACATTAATGGCGTCAACAACTAGGTATCCAATGGGATTTAAATTTCATCCATCCGATGAAGAGAAGATGCTATATCTTGTGCACAAGGTAACTGGATCACAATCATTGCCCTGCTGCGACGATCTCATAGGCACGGTGGATCTTTACGGAAAGAAAGAGCCTTGGGAGATTTTCGGGGATTGTGAAGAGAAAGAGCTGTTTTTCTTCACGGAGCTGAAGAAGGTTGGCAACAAGAAATCATGTCAGAGGATTTCGCGCAACGTGGGGAAGGGTTTTTGGTCCAATAAAGGCCAGAAAGCTCCGATTTATGGCCGAAAGCAAGGGATCATTGGGCACAAGAGGTGTTTCAGGTATGAGAGTAAGAAAGAGGACGTGGATGATCGGAATGGGGAGTGGCTCTTGAAAGAATACATTCTTCCTGATAACGTGAAACGTGGAGTGAAGGAAGAGTATAAGGACTATGCCCTTTGTGTTCTGAAGAGGAAGGGGGAGGGTTCTTCTGGAAGAAACAATGTTCGAGATGTCGAAATCGAATTGGACGATATGATGGAATCCATTATTAAGCACCAGCAGCACAAGCGGGGATGCGGATTTGGCAGTGCCTTTGCCTATAGTTACAGTGGCAGATCATGATAGTTATAATATTGATCATGACGCGCAGCCGCTTATTGATTTACCTGATTCTTCTAGTTTGGGGGAGGACATTACAGAGGAGTGGTTGCTCCAACAGATTGGTGAGGATAGCGATCGAGCAAAGCGTACGCCTCCAGATGTCGAAAGCGGCTTGAATAATAATCAAAATAACAATAATAATATGTTGCAGGAGGCAACGCCGCCTATAGTTAACGTGGAGGAGGATCATGACAGTGTACGACGGGATTGTGCTCGAGAAATTAGTAATCAGCCAGCTTGTTTTGGGGAGAAGTCTTCGAATATACCTAATTTGGTTGTGATTGATGATGAATGTTCGATCGTCGAGATTGATAACGCAGCTGCACCTATTGATTTAAGCTTGGAGGATAAAAAAGGAGACACTTTTACAGAGGAGTTCAGTTTTGTTAGCATGGAGGATAACGCAGCGCCTAATGATCACTTTGCTTGGGACGATCCTTATGATGATTATCGCTTCTCTTGGTCCGACATTCAAACGCTTCCTGTCTCAATGGTTTCAACCTGAACCTCCAATTTTATTGAACTCGTGTAATTGTTCCTCTCTATTTTATTCTTTTTTATTTAGGGGTACTCTTTTTCCCAACTAAAGGTTTACCCTTGCGGGTTTTACTTTGATTGGGTTTTAATGAGGCCCCAATTGTGCCAACTGATCGGCATTGTGGTCAGCGGCCTTTTTGTAATAATATTGCAAATTTAACGAAATTAAGGTGGTTTATATTTAGGTTTGTACATGTTAAATCTATGATTTATAATTGGAGCTTTTAGTATAGTACATACATACATGGATTAGTGCCAAACCCTTCTTAAAAGCACCTTCTAATCTGATAATTTATATAAGAATGGAAAATTTGTTTTTATGTTGTGCTTAAAGAATGCGAATATTCTGGCGGATGACTCTGGTAAACACTTTGTGTTTGATCCTACAAATAGATGTGTTTAGGAGATTTTGATTGATGAAGCTCGGAACCAATATTTTGAGGTCATACCGAGAGTTGAGAGTTGTGCGTGCGTACATTAATTGGGCATGTATATATCGTAAGGGAAAATCGCAATTTTTATCATGTAAGTTTGACCCCTTTTAATTTTTGTCATGTAAATATAGACGGTTCGAAAATTATCCTGTATCTTAAAAAAATTTCGCGTTTTATGTCCTCTGATACCATAAAACGCGAAGATTTAGAATACAAAAAATGCGAAAAAATTTTAAAATACAGGACAATTTTCGAACCGCCTATATTTACAGGACAAAAATTAAAAAAGTTCAAACTTACAAAACAAAAAATGCAATTTTTCCTATATCGTAAAGATATAAGAATAAGAATTTTTTTGCTTGTTGTTCTCATTGATCTGTATAGCCTTTAGATACACATGACAAAGTAAAGACTAACTCGATTCTAGACTAATTAATAGGAAATAGAAGATCATGACTTACTCGATTCTAGGCTAACTAATAGGAAACTGATACTTAGGGAATATATGCATGATATCCATTAATACAATAATATATTTTGATTACTATCCATTATCTTGTGAGTTACTTACAACAAGCCCCCGCAAGATGGAGGATCCATTGGAGACACCAATCTTGGACCTCAACTGATAAAATTTGGAGACAGGAAGAGATTTGATTAGCGCATCCGTAAGTTGATCATGAGTAGAGATGTAAGATACACGAAAAGAGCTGTTGGCAACGTGAGTACGAGCAAAGTGATAGTCAATGGTGATGTGCTTCATGCAGGAGTGGTATACGGGATTTGAGGTCAAGTAAGTAGCACTAAGATTGTCAAAAAAAAGCGTCGAAGTAGACGGAAGTGAGATATGAAATTCAGAGAGTAGATTGGTTAGACAAAGAATCTCGGTTGACCACGAGGCGAGAGCACGATACTCGGCCTCAGTGGAGGAGCATGCTATAGTACGGGATTGTGTGAGTGTTGGTTGGTCGAAACAGTGGAACTCGGATTAGTGGCGTTGTGAGATGGTGATGAGGGAGCAACTCGGGTAGTGAGTGGGAAGATTGAAGAGTCTAGAGTGATAAGAGATGTAGATAGTGTAGATGTAGGAGAGGGGTTAGGATGAGTTGAGTAGGGTGGAGTTTTAGCAAATGGGAATATGTGTTTAATGAAGCGAACATGACGAGATGTATATATTTTATTTGTGTTAGTATCAAAGCAAGAGTAGGCATGATGAGTAGTGTCGTAGCTGAGGTAGATGCAAGAACAAGAGCGTGAGTCGAGCTTAGAGGTAGTGTAAGGTCGAAGCCATGGATAACATAGGCATCCAAAGGGTCACAATGTCGTGTAAGATGGTGAGTGGTTAAAGAGAACAAGAAATGGACTTTTAATTGATAAGGTGGGAATGAGAAGACGATTTAGGATATACACGGCCTTCTGAAAAGCATGAGGCCATAAGGTGATGGGAAGGCTGGCTCGATGAAGTAAGGTGAGTCCCGTTTCTACGAGATGGTGATGACGATGTTCAGCGAGACCGTTATGTTCAGGGTTATGGGGTGGGGTGATTTTATGAGTGATGACCTGGAAAGAGAGAAAATGACGATGTGCGATGAATTCACCGCCACCATCTGTGTAAAGTGTCAAGAGTTTAGAACTGAGTAAATTTTCAATAGTTTTAAGAAGAATGTGAAAGATTGAGAAAACATCAGATTCTAAGCGCATAGGATAGTACCAAATCAATCTGAAAAAATGATCAATAAAGAGGACGTAGTAATGATAGCCACCGCGGGAAAGAACATAACTGGGTCCCCATACATCCTGAGTACACAAATAAATTAAGTGGGGACTGACTCTTAATGCTAGATGTTGAAAATTGAAGCTTGTGACTCTTATTACAATGACATGAGTTGCAATGAAAAGAGGACGATAAACGGTTTGTGTTGGCGAGAAGACCCATATCAATCATGCGATTGAGCAATTGAGATGAGGGATGGCCGAGACGACGATGCCACATGTGCGAGGTTACTTTATTTGTGGAATTTATTTGAGGAAAAACGAAGGATGTTGATGGCCATTGATATAGATTGTCCTTAGTGTGTCCCTAGAGGAGTATACGATTGGTACGGAGATCCTTAATAAGAAAAGAGTTTGGAATAAACTCAACAGAGGCAGAGTTGCAGAGTTGTGAGTACAAAACTGAGATACAAGAATAATTTTACATTTAACATCAGGGACACAAAGTACATTAAAGAGAGTAGAATTGGGGGATAGGGATGTGGAACCAGTGTGAGAGATGCTGAGGGCAAGATTATTACCTAAGACGACATCATCAGGTACATCATAAGGCTGGTGAAGAGACAGGTCGGAGATATTTGGAACAACGTGATGAGAGGCACCAGAGTCGAGAATCCACGATGATGCGGAAGATGGGACAGTTGCTTGTGCCACGTTAACCATCGGACGAGCTGAGCAAAAGTGCAAAAAAAGGTCCCAACAGGCTGTGGCAATGTGGCCAGAGCGGTTGCAATATTGGCAGACGATGACGTTGCGATAATTTCCCGAGTATATCCTTTGAAGTTATGAGTGGGGCATTATCATGGCATGGACTGGGACTAATGAGATGGCGTAGGCAGGAGACCAACAGTGGAGGTAGGTTTTTGTGAACGCCGAGACACGGAGTAACTGTTTCCACATGACGAGCGGATGGAGGCAAACATAGGGTTTGATTGTATAGATGTGGCAGCAGTGTACTGAACAGTTGGAAAAATAAGAGCAGCGGGTTGGTCCGAGTCATGGAGGTACGTTTCGTGATCAATTAGTTTATCATAAAGTTCTTCAAATGGAACCTCCGGGTTGTCACGAGTGCGGAGAGCATCAGTAACTTCATTGTAGGCAGGGCCAAGGCTACGCGTACAATAAATTAAAATATCAGCATCGGTAAGCGAAGCACCGAGGGTGTATAATTCATCCGAGATGGTCTTAATTTGTAAGAGAAGATCAGAGATTGGGAGTGTTCCATGTTGTATAGACAAGAGCTTGTCCTTAAGATGAATAATATGAGATTGATATCGCTTATAGAAGATGCGATCAAGACGTGACCACGCATCAGGTGAAGATTCGGCGGATGCGATGAGATGGATAACGACCTTTGTTAGGGAGGTTAATATGGCGTGAAGGATCAGTTGGTCTTGACGTTTCCAGTTGATGAAAGCGGGATTGGGAGAACTATTAGTGTTGACTGTGACAGTGTAGGAGGGACTGTTTTTTAGCCATTGAGAAAGCCCACGAGACCAAAAAATAAGGACGTAAATTGTAACTTACAAGAGACATAGTCGGTGGTGGTGAGACGAAGAGGAATATGAGTAGCTGCGTTTATTTGAATAAGGGGCGGGCCGAAGACTCTATAGTAGTGGTGGACATTATGAGAAGTGGATAATGAAGAAATGAAGAAGATGGAGATTGCTCGTTAGAGTCAAAATCTGCTTTGATACCATGTAAAGATATAAGAATAAGAAATATTTTTGCTTGTCGTAGTCATTGATCTCTATAGCCTTTATATACACATAACAAAGTAAAGACTAACTCGATTCTAAGCTAATTTATATGAAATGGAAGATCATGACTAACTCGATTCTAGGCTAATTAATAGAAAACTGATACTTAGAGAATATATATGCATGATACTTATTAATACAATAATATATTTTAATTACTATCTATTATCATGTGAGTTACTTCCAATATATATCAGCATTCTCATGGTTGACAAACGATTCGTCAGAGTAAACCTAGCTGTTTCTGGACGTTTGATACTTTCGCAAAGGACATTGTTTGCTTTTGTATGAAGAGGTATGCAGATTGGTTTATTATTAACTAACAAGGTTGGTTATTTTATTGACACGACCTTAAGGTTGGATTAGTTTCAATAATGTTCAATGCTTGTTTAGTATCGATTCAGACATATATATATATATAAAGAGACTTCATCTTTTTTACCGATTAATCCAATGCAAAAAACAATTCTATCCAAAAGTGAACAAAATGTTTTTTTTTACCCATTTTGTAATATGAGAAGACCAAAATATCCTGACCAAAATATTAAGCTACTCGCCCTAAATAAACTGTTCGCCCCAAATATTTTATTTCTTATTTATTTATTATAAAAATTATTATTAATATAAAGTTTTTTTTATTATTTGTTTATTTATTATTATAATTATTATTAAAAAAATTTTATTTTTGAAGTTGAGTCGTCTTTAAAATGTAAATAGTCCATTACGACCATATCAGGCCCATCATACTTCCTGTAAATTAAAATGTCTCTATAATTTCATATCTCTTTTCGATTAAAACAGTCCCGGGTGAAATGGGTTGCGACGCCACCAGCTGAACAATCACCGCTCCTATCTCGTTTTACAGACGGTTTCTCTCCGCCTAACTTCCTTTCGAGGAAGTTGAGCTACAAGTTATCCAACTCCTTCAGAAACTGATCAGCACAGCCTTAGTTCGTTTCCTACTCGAGTCGTACGAGATACTTTTTTTATAGAGATAAATTAAGTATACGAAACACACATTGAAGTAAAAGCCTTTATTTTATTAAGAACTTAAAGAAAATTTTATTACATCAGTAATCTCCTTTTGGTAGGAGATAATCTTTTTAGCCTCTCATGAAAAAGGCTTGCACTCGTAAACACATAAACTTATTATTACAGACAATTTCAATATTTATTATTTCTCCCTCTCTCTGTAGATTTTATTTTGCTATGAGAAAATAGAAGAGAATTTTCGGTGGCCCCTACGTCCTCAAATGCTCGGTATTTTCAGATTTTCGGATTTCAAATGCGGACTTCAAATCTTGTTAACAAAAGATGTGTCTCTTAATCACATCTTTCTTCCATTATTGTAGGTTAGTGGTCCTTGTGTCCACCGTCTTCCTTTATTTATGGTCCCTCATGACTAAACCAGCTCGTATTTTCGGGAACCTCTTCACATGGTGCATGGTCCCCGCGCTTTTTTGAAACCAGCTGGTTTTTTGTTATTTTCCAGCTGTATTCTCCTATCGGTCCGGTTTGGGCCGAAAGCCTTTCCCGAACTCGGGCTCTTTCTGCTCCGGACATACCCGACAAATCCGGTCAATCCATCGTCCGACATGCGCCAAGTTGCAAAATTTTCGGTAGGTTTCTTTGCTTACCGAAATCTTGTTTTCCCAGAGAACTCTTCTTTTTGTTTCGAAAAGAGTTTCTGCAAAGCTATAGTAGTAGCTCTTGTCATAGAATTCGGGAGGAATGAACCATTTGCTAAATTCTGAAAGAACTTGAACGGGTACTTAAATTTGTCCTTTAAGTAAGACAAATTCAGAGTACCCATGCTCGTCGGGTTGAAGCATCGTCTCAGTTTTTACGGCAGTTGTAAGTGGACTGACATTAAAATCAGCTGATATCTAATTTTTACGTCGGTTCACAAACAACCGCCGTAAAATGTGTCAGTTTTTACGACGGTTGTTATGAACCGGCGTAAAATAACCTTTTTAACGGCGGTTTTAGCCATAACATCCATAAATGTTTTTTAAGGCGATTTTCCATGAACCACATTTAATTAGGTGCCTTAAAAAGTTGTTTCTTCAATAGTGAATAATTGATCATTTTCTTTATAAAAAAGTACGATGGTTGGAACAACACATTTTATTATTTCTTAAAATGGCATAATCAACACAATTGCATTATTTAATCCATGTAACTACATCATATACATGGAGGTAGTATAATGGGTTTGGTAGCGGGTATTTTGGGGAGAGATGTGTAATGATTTTAATTATTTCCTGTAAATTTGTGTGAACATTTTTGGGTTTGTTGATCAGAGTAGCAATAGATTGAAGATTGATTAGAATAGAGTAGAGAGGAAATAGAGAGACTTGGAGAGGAATGAATTATTGGTGTAATTATCTAATGCCTTTTCTCATTCCACCACCAAATATAAATATCCACGGGGGGGACCATTACAACAAGCTGAAATGTCCCCTTAAAAAAAAAAAGAAATGCAACAACTTTCACCCTCTCTCTTAGCTAAAATATAAATTGAACACATATACCATAATTGGGCTCCATTCATGTAACTAAATGGGCCTGTCATTTAAATTAACTGGGCTTCTCCCTTTTAATAAGCAGCTAGCCCAACACCACAAGTGCCGCTCCTATTCGTTCCAACTCTAATTGCAGATCCGGACCCGGTTCCCATCATAGTCCTTTGCTCCTTGTCCAAATACGATGCTTCTCCCAATTTACCATCTTCAAGTTGTGCCCTAATCCCCAATTTTTCCGAAATCCCCAAATTTTCCGAAATCAAACCCTGATTCATGACAATACCCGCCCCCTTTTGAGATCCTTGTCCCAAAGGATCAAACTTGGGAAAACAACTGCGTAAGTATTTCTCATCCTCCCAAGTTGAATGTTCAATTCCACTGTTGCACCACATAATTAGAAATTGTTGTACTCTTTCTTTCTTACGGCGAACCAACCTCTGACCAATTATTTCGTCTGGACTTACCAGGAATCCGCCGTCATCATCAGCGAGAGGAAGTTCCTGAGTCGGTGGTGGTTGCAGCGTGGGGCTAAGTTTCTTCTTCAAGAGTGACACGTGGAAAACCGGGTGAATCCTGGCACCTTCTGGAAGCTGCAATCGGTAAGCCACCTCGCCAATTTTTTCAGTAATTTGGTATGGTTCGTAGTATCTGGCTGATAGCTTAAGGTTCCTTCTGAATACCACCGAATTTTGCCTAAAAGGTTGTAGTTTCAAATAGACCCAATCCCCTATCTCAAACTGTCTCTCTGCTCTCTTCTTGTCTGCAAAGAATTTCATTCGTTGTTGTGCTTGTATTAAGTTGTGCTTGAGGTCTTGTGTTAATTGCTGCCTTTGTTGAATGAACTCATCTGTGTCCTGATGTTGTGTGATGATGTGTGTTTCCAGGAAGGTGGAAGGGGGTTGGTAACCATAGAGGTCCTGAAAAGGGGTAGTGTTTAGGCTGGTATGATGGTTAGTGTTATACTAGAACTCAGCCAAGGTCAACCATTTAGCCCAACTCTTAGGATTTTGCTGCATCATACACCTCAGATAGGTCTCCAAACATTGATTTAGCCTCTCGGTTCGGCCATCTGACTGAGGATGGTAGGCTGATGTAAAATCTAACTGTGTTCCCAAAGCCTTAAACAACTCCTTCCAAAATGTACTAGTGAATATTTTATCCCTGTTAGTGACAAGATGTAAAGGCTGTCCATGTAGCTTGTAGATAGAATCCACAAATAGTTTATCAACTGTCTGAGCATTGAAGGGGTGTGTTAGTGCTATGAAATGGCCATACTTGGTGAATCTATCTATGACCACCAAGATTACATCTTTTCCTGCTGATTTAGGCAACCCCTCAATAAAATCCATGGATATGTGTGTCCAAGCTTGTTGGGGAATGGGAAGGGGCTGCAGCAAACCTGGGTAGGGACCACCATCTATCTTGCTTTTTGCACACACCTCACAGTATTTCACCCACTTTTCCACTTCTTTCTTCATGAGGGGCCAGTAGAACACCCTACTGATCCTCTTATAGGTACCCAAAATGCCAGAGTGGCCCCCATAAGCTGAGTTATGCATCTCAGATAATATGGTGTGTCTGAGAGTAGTATCCTTCCCTATCACTACCCTCCCCTTGTGTTTAGTGATTCCCCCTTATAGTTCAAACTCAGGGTATGCTTGTGAATTCAGGGATTTAGCTGTTAGAACTTTGGTGAAGAAAGGATCATCTGAGTAGCTATCAGATACTTGTTGCACCCAAGTGGGGGTGACAGTAGAGGTGCCATAACAGGCTGAAACTGGGAATTCTTTTCTTGAAAGAGCATCTGCCACTTTGTTTTTTGTTCCCTTATTGTACTAAATCTCATAATTTAATCCTAGAAGCTATGTTATCCACTTTTGCTGCATAGGATTCATAATTCTCTGGTCCAAAAGATGTTTCAATGCTTGCTGATCTGTTTTAATAATGATTTTATACCCTAGCAAATAGTGCCTCCATTTCTGAATAGCCATTAACACTGCCAAAAGTTCTTTCTCATATATTGATAACCCCTGATTTTTCATACACAAAGCCTTGCTCATGTAAGATATAGGCCTTCCACCTTGCATAAGCACAGCTCCCAATCCAATGCCACTAGCATCTGTCTCCAGAACAAAAGGTTTGGAAAAATCTGGGAGGGCAAGTACAGGTGCTGTACTCATGGCTCTCTTGAGGTTGTTGAAGGCCTCTTCTGCCTCACATGACCAAAGAAAACCCCCTTTCCTGAGTAAATTGGTAAGTGGCTTACTCAATAACCCATATCCTTGTACAAACCTCCTATAATAGCTTGTGAGCCCAAGGAACCCCCTCAGTTGTTTGACATTAGTGGGTCTTGGCCAGTCCATCATACTAGAAATCTTGTTAGGATCAGTAGCCACCCCCTCCTTGGATATGATATGGCCCAAATATTCAATTTGTCTTTGACCAAAATGACACTTGCTTCTCTTTGCATAAAGTGAGTGCTCTCTTAGTAGGGAGAGGATTGCTCTTACATCCTGATAATGTTCCTGCCTGGCTCTGCTGTAAATCAGAATGTCATCAAAAAAAACTAGAATTGACTGTCTTAACAAGGGTTGAAAGACCTGGTTCATCAATGATTGAAAGGTGGCTGGTGCATTACACAAACTAAATGGCATCACCAAAAACTCATACTGCCAATTGTGAGTATTAAAAGCTGTCAAGTACCTATCCTCTGGCCTCATTAGTATTTGGAAATATCCTGACCTCAAGTCAAATTTTGAAAAGTATTCAGCACCTTGTAGCTCATCCAGCAATTCATCAATGATTGGAATACGGTAGTCATGTTTGATGGTTACACTGTTCAAATACCTATAGTCTACACACATCCTCCAAGAGTTATCCTTCTTCTTGACTAGCAATACTGGTGATGCAAAAGGACTGTTACTGTGCTGTATATCTCCAGATTCTAACAATTCCCCTACAATCTTTTCAATTTCCCCTTTCTGACTGTGTGACACTCTATAGGGGTATTGATGCTTAGGGATGCTACCATCCTTGAGCACAATATGGTGCTCCACCCCCCTCACAGGTGGTAACCCTTTTGGCTCCTCAAAAACATCCTGAAATTCCAATAGCAGGTCCTCCATTTTGCCATCTTTATCTTTATCTCCAGTACTAGGCTTGGCCTTAATCCAAAACATTTCTTGGATCTGAGTAGGGAATTCCTGGTGTACCATTTTATACATTGTGGGACCAGAAATTAGATGATATTTATTTGGGGTAGACATAGCTTGTATCTTGACTCTTTTGCCCAATAAGTTGACTGTGAAAGTCATGTTGTCATAGTCAAACTCTATTGGAGTGCAGGATTTCAACCAATCCCCTCCAAGAATGAGATCACAACCTTCATTACATAAAACTCTGGGAGAGAAAACAAAAGTGTGCCCCTGCATTTCCATTTAAAGTCTACAACCCTAGTAGAACTAACCATTTTCTGCCCATTTGCCACTTTTACCAGAATGGGTTTAGCAGCATCCAACTTACATCCCAGTCTTTTAGCAGTAGCTTCTTGTATAAAACTGAGGATGCTACCAGTGTCAATGAGTATGTGGAGCTTATCCTTCCCCACTGAACCAATGAGCCTCATAGTGGTCATTCCCCCTTCTCCAGAAACTGAGTTCATGGACATCTGTATTTCTTCCATGACCTCAAGAGTTTATTGCTTAGGAATTTCACTGTTTTGTGAACAATCTTGGTAATGTACCTCTTCCTCCTCAGTCATTATCATGTAGGAAATCCTGTTCTTGCACCTATGACCATTAGAGAAAGGCTCATCACAATTGTAGTAGAGTCCCTTCTCTCTCCTGGTAGCCATCTCTGAAGCAGTGAGAAGTTTAAACTGGGGTTTGAGAATGGGTTGGGGTGGATTTAGTGGGCTGCTTGATTCAACCTTCTTAGGATTATATGTTGTGAATGGTTTAGTAGGTACCCTGAGCCTCTTAGCTAAAGCCTCAATTGTATGCAGTTGTCTCAGTCCTAACTCAATGGCCTGCTGCAAAGAGGATGGTTCAAACATATGCATAAAGGACTGTAACTCATCACTTAAGCCACTGATAAAACTAGCAATAAAATACTCTTCAAAATAAGCTACCTTGTTCAGCAGCAACATACAGGCTCTCAGTTCCTCAAACTTATCAACATAGTATCCATATGAATGTGTCTGTTTTAATTTATTAAATTCATCAATAATCTTTGATTCCTTTAATTCCTCAAACCTGGCAGAAATCACTTCCAGGAATTGTGACCAGGTGATGTCCAGTTGTTTAACAGAAAATAGTTGATACCATTGAGCAGCTTTCCCTCTAAAATGCATAGCTGCTAGGGTGACTTTCTGGTGGTCTGGAACATAGGTATAAGCTTGAAATAGCTTTGTCACTTTAAGATCCATGACCTGGGATTAGAGCCATCAAACCTGGGAAATTCCAACTTGGGCATGGGTGTAATTATGTTGGCAGAAGGGTGATCCTGGAGCATCCTGCCAGTAGTAACTTGTTGTTTTGAGGTTGTTCTGGGAGGGGACCAGCCTGGTCCTGGATCTCCCAAAATTGACCCCTCATCCACATGTTTAGGGCTTCTGTCAGCATTAAGCAGCTGTAGTTGGATGGATGCAAGAGTCTGTGATAGATGTTCAAACTTATTCATCATTTCTGTGTTGATTACTGAGATTTGTTCTTGCATCTTCATTTCCGATGCTTCTCTTTTTGCAGATTCAGCTTGGAGGACTTGATTTATACGTTTCTGGGCTTCTTGAAGATCTTTGAAACGGGTAACTTCAGCCATTGTAGGGAATCGAGTGTCTCTGAGTACCAATTGTAATTATTTTAATTATTTCCTGTAAATTTGTGTGAATATTTCTGGTTTTGTTGATCAGAGTAGCAATAGATTGAAGATAGATTAGAATAGAGTAGAGAGGAAATAGAGAGACTTGGAGAGGAAGGAATTATTGGTGTAATTATCTGATGCCTTTTCTCATTCCATCACCAAATATAAATATGTCCCCTTAAAAAATGAAAATGCAACAACTTTCACCCTCTCTCTTAGCTAAAATATAAATTAAACACATATACCATAATTGGGCTCCATTCATGTAACTAAATGGGCCTGTCATTTAATTAACTGGGCTTCTCCCTTTTAATAAGCAGCTAGCCCAGCACCACAAGTGCRGCTCCTATRCGTTRCAACTCTAATTGCAGATCCGGACCCGGTTCCCATCATAGTCCRTTGCTRCTTGTCCAAATACGATGCTTCTCCCAAWTTACCATCRTCAAGCTGTGCCCTAATCCCCAATTTTTCCGAAATCCCCAAATTTTCCGAAATCAAACCCTGATTCATGACAATGACAATAAACCAAGTTAAAATGGGGATTCGTCCGCCCCGCTTTGACGCGGATGGGGATTATGAAAAGTCAATAGTTCTACGAACGAATAGATTGTATCGACTTGGAAAATGGAAATATTTTCAAATTCGACTAATTCACCCGCCATTACTTCATCAAGACCGTGAATACGAGCAATACCATCGTCCGCCCAAATATATTATCACTTAAATATTTATTTTTATATTTTGAACTATTTTTAAATATAATAGACTAAGTTTGTCATTCTATTTGAACTTTCTTATAAGTTCTTTCTATTTAGGGGAAAAGATTGTAACCTTCCTGTACTATACACGTTTTTTGGGTTTGCATCCTAACGTTTTTTTTGTAATTTAATGCATCCTATACTTCAAAAAATTTTGAAAGTGCATCCTCCGAACAATCAACTCGTCCAAACTCGTCGAAACTCACCTAGTCTCGCGAGTGAGGTTGCATATTTTCAAACCCATATACTTTGTGTGAGTTCCGGTGAATTTATTATTTATTTAAAACTAGTTCCGGCATATTTTATTAAATATGCAAAAATTACCAAATTTATTACTAAATAAATAATAAATTTTATTTATTTAATAAAACTAGTTCCGGTAAACATGAGGATAAAATATGGTTTGCATATTTATTTAATAAATTCGAGTTTTTATTTAATAAAACTAGTTTTTTTCTAAATTTTGTATAGTACAGGATGCACTTTCAAAATTTTGTATAGAACAGGATGCATTAAATTACAAAAAAAAACGTTAGGATGCAAACCCAAAAAACGCGTATAATACAGGATGGTTACAATCTTTTCCCCTTCTATTTAAGTAGACCTAAAATTAAGTTACGTGAATTTATTTTAAAATTTCTTTAAGTAATGATATGTGGGCCAGTACAAGTGGGTATGAATCGAGTATATGGACACCGGGAAACACTCTTGTTAGGCCGGACTAATGGATGATCCGTTAGACCAAAATTTCATATCAATACATTATAGTTCAAAAACCAATACATTATAATAAAAAATCAATACATCTAGTACAAAAGTATTACAGTACAAAAACCAATAAATCTTAGAATGAGTCAGAGACTTATTGAAAACCAATATATCACATTACAAAAACTAATATATTACAGTATCGGATCAGATGGTCTAACGGATCATGACCCGTTAATCTGGCCTAACATAAGTGTTTGCCATGAACAAGAGCTGATAATTGAATATTGAGTCCGGAACGGGAGAAACTAATATATTCACGATAAAAAAGGCGAGAATATCCACTCAAAAATGAGGATACTTTCTCAAGTGTACGGGGTGGGATAGACGTATTCACCCGATAGCCATCCCTAATTTTAGGGAGTAGCTGGGGATTTGGGAAATAAATATAAGAATCAACGCGATTGATTGCTTTTTTTTTTTTTTTTTACTGAGGCATACATCCAATGGTGGGGTTATGAAATCTATTACACACTTCTATCATTCTCCTACCATTTTTTCATTCACACGTTTTTTTCCAAGTACTTCGAGCGGCGCTCATATCCTAGAAGTTATAAACTTTTCCTTTTATATTCACCTCAAAGCCGAAACAAATTCAAATAGGTCCTATTGGAATCAGGGCGTTTGTGTGCCCGCCTTCACCCGTGTCACTACCATTCTTCTATCACCTGTTTGGAGCAGATTGGAATTCTTGTTTGGTATTAGTAATATTTAATTATTTAATTGTGAGATATTATTGTTTGAGTATATTTGATTTTTGAGTATTAAAATAAATGAGTATTTGATATCTCGAATTCGATATTCCGAATTCTAATCCAAACATGGTCTTAGTTATCTGAAGTGTTTTATTAAAGAGAGTTGGTTGATGTAAAATGAATAACATGAGGCCAAATCTGTTTGTTTGTTTATTTATTTACTAGTATAGACACTCGCGTATTACGCGGGCATAACGAAATAAATACATAATAAAACAAAATTGAAAAAATAAAATTTAAAAATTGAAAATTGAATTATTCAAGCAATAAAGAAAATGTTCACTTGAGGTTTTGAAAATTTTCTTTGTAAACAACATTTTTTATCTTATTAACAATGTTACCATCGTCGTCGCAGCATAAGTTTTTTAATCCTTTATGTCTCTTCACCCGAGAAATGACGACATAGAGCTGGCCATGGCTAAAAACAGGTATTGGTAAGTACAAACCAACATTGAATAGAGTTTGACTTTTACTCTTGTTTGTAGTCATTGCAAAACAGATAATAAGTGGAAATTATCTTCTTTGAAATTTAAATGCGACCCTGCTATCCGATGGACTCAATGTCGTACGTGGAATATAGACCTTCATTCCAATATTAGTTCCTGAAAGAATCTTTACCTCAATAATGCGTTCTCCGAGTTGGGTAACGACCAACCTTGTACCATTGCATGACCAACCGACCATTTATTTTTTTATAAATATATTATTAAAACCACCATACCTCTCGAAAGATAATAACTTCATAATTACTTAAAAAATTTGTTATCAATTATTACATTTTTTCCTTATGTGGGTTAGACATTATTTTTTTAATATCTTTTAATAAATTTGAAAACGTGTATTTTTCTTGAAAAAGGGGTTCATTCCAACAATATCTCACCACATAATAATCCCCACCTTTTACTTTCGATTCCTATCATATATTTTGGAGCCCCTTCTTCGTCACCATTGAAATCAGTCATAAAAAATTAATGAGTAATTATCATATTGCTCAATTAGAACACAAAGTCAGTACCTTTCTCCACAAATCTCTAATATAGACATAGCTAGATAATTACATTCAAGTACTTTTGCTAGGCGAATCTAACAAAATAGTATACAGATCAAATGAATTAAAGATACTAAAACAGAACCAAAAAAAAAAAAGTTTGCAACATTATTAATGGGGCTTCTACCGAATAAAAGAGGGGCGTTGAAGATGAGGCCAAGAACAGGCCCATAATGAAGGCATTAAGTATATAAACCTCTCTGTATGGGGATTAACTTTAAATTTGAGAAAGTAAATTATTAGCGTACACTTCAAAACAAAACTCAAAACACTTCATAGATCATATTGTCAAAGCAAAATATACCAATTTATGAATTTAATTCATCCTCAGGTTGCAAATTTGAATACGATTATGAATTGTTAATTTTAAGATTGTTGATCTACTAAAGCGTTGATATATTTTGGTTTAGAAATAATACCATTTCTAATTGTAATGAATTTCACTAATGTTTATCAAAATAAAAAATAAAAAAATACACACAACCTATCATATACTTCAAGGTAATTATTAAACCCACGAATTGATTTGGTCTGGGTTAGTAAGGACTTATTTGAGTTTCAATACATGTACTAATTAATGTTTCAAGAAAAATAAAAAACAGTGTAACCCTTCATCCCTTTCCGGGTTGCAATCACATACCCATCAATCTTTGTCAAAAGAAAAGGATTTTATTGTCTGGAGATAATCTTGCTAACTTCTACATCCAACAAATTGTACCAACAAATCAAAACCATAACTAAACACCATATACTTGTGCCAATATAATTAAGAATGACATAAATATGATATTTAATCGCCAAATTCATGAGTTTGTAATATTTAGTAGGCTGGCCGGCAAGACATATTGTCATTAATATTGGATTTTTTATTCAACAAATACAATCAATAAATATAAATAGGATAAGTGAAATACACCAGCACGATTAATTAAGCTCTGCAGCATCTCATTCTGCAAGACGGATACATATATACAAAATTGTTCCATCATCCTGGTCTAGACTCCCATAGACTCAAAGAAAAACATCTTTGTATTGCACAATTAAAAAACACAAAGAGAAGTTCCTTTTTGGATTACCTGATAATTCTTTAAACGATTTATAGTCCTCGTACTTCTCTCTTCCTTTTACAAAACTGGTTTTAAGAATAATAATACTTTACAAAAATTCCAAAAATGATAATATAAAGAATAACAATGAATAATTGTATTAAACATACCATTACTTTGTAATCTAAAATGAAATTAATCTCTATCATCCTTCATATTCCACCATTTTTGGCCACCACTTTCGAACATGATGATTGCTGAAAAAATAAAATAAAATTCACACATTATTTTCCTTAAAAAGGAAAATAGGAAAATATTACTAAAATTATAATCTCGATTCCCCTTGGAACTTTCCCTGACCATATTACACCAATCAAATGACAACCCACTAAAATACCAAGTAATACAACAATACGATCAAAAACTAAAATTAAGCAATATAAAAAAATAAGGTTCCCAATCAATAAATTCAAAAACTAAAATGGGAAGCTGCGTGCAAATTCAACACTATTTAAAACATCCCATTTATGTGGGTTTATCGTTATTAAACAAAGATTACAACTTTCAGACAAATCCCTGGGGCGATAGCAGAAAAACCATTCTCATTCCCAAGAAGCAATTCCGTTTCAAAGGGAATAATAAAGGGATTGTGTTTGTATGCAATGGGTTCTTATTTCCAGTGGATGATGATTCATGGGCACAAAACGTTGATTCTTCGGTCATAACATCTCAGCTATCTGCTATTTCTTTGATACCTTACATGGGTTTCTTGTATTTTATCACCAAATCAAATTCAGCCCCAAGATTCACACTTTCTGAGTTCTACTTCTTGCTTGCCTTTGTTGCTGCCACGATACCAGCAGGAATTTATGCAAAAAAGCATTACGTAAAATCCTTGGCCAATGTCGACTGGTTGCATGGTGGGGCCGAGTCACTATGGGCTCTTAGAAAATCTGAAGATGAATCGGAAAAGCACTCGAGCTTACTTCAGAAGTCAAAGAGAAGGAAAAGTCAACAATCTAGGCGATAATTGCATAAATAGATACTATATTCTTGTGTAATATGTTAATGCAAATTGGATAACTAAATGTAATAGGTTTTTGATCTTAAGATTCTAGTTTGATTAATAATTTAATACCTAATTTGAAGTAAGAGGCTAGTTCTTGAACTTTAATTAGAATTTGTTATTGAAAAGATATTATTTTTCTTAAAAATAAAAAATAAATTCAAAAACTAATCAAAAAGGATACAAATCAAAATAATGGCTATGAATAGATCTTCAAGGTTTAATACAAATAAATATTCAAAAGTTATCATAGAAAGTAAAACATGAAAATAATTATCTGATCAAAATCTCATCAAAAAGTCAACATACCTCATAATATATTTAAGCTGATTTTAAAACTAATATAAAGATGGAAAAGTATAAATCAAAAAACGCAGATTTGAGATGAGAATTGATGAAAATCTGCATCATCATCATAGTATATAAACATATCAAAATAATTTTGTATCATCCGAATTTTCAATCAAAATCCGAAACTGAACATAAAATCTGAATTCTGTATCATCCGGATTTCCAATCAAAATACGAAACACATAAGTAGATCGAGAATTAGTTTGAAAAAAAGTAGATCGAAAAATTGCTTGAACTTGGACGAAATTATTTGTAAATTCGAAAAATTATTAATCCATATAAGTAATAAACCTTTTTGAAATAGAAAAAAGAAATAAACCTTTTTGAAAGCAAAATCCAATTGAACACTACAACAGTTACATAAACCCCAAACACAGTGTTATAACACTCTTCTTCTTTTTTTGCGTTCTTGAAAAATCAAAAAAGATGAAGAAATAAAGAAATATATTTCAATTATTTGTTTCCTCATCAAGTCTTTTATAGATGGGATAACTGTTTTTGTAGTTTGCACAAAAATATAATACACATATATGTGCTTAAGCATGCAAGCAAAGAAAAGGGCTCCTCAGGTTTAATGGTTAATTACTTCAGGAGTGAACTTTGAGATGAAAGAATAGAATTGAAGAAAAAGACAACATTCGAATAAAATATCATGAACTACATGTACAGAAAAAAAAAATTACATCATTTTTTGTGTTATTTGAATTTCACAGGACAATACATGATTATAGGAACAATATAGAAAGAATACAGATCTACTGCAACTAAAGAATTGTGAATTAAAATTATGAGAACAAACTAAGAAAAAAATTAAATTTATAGAATGTATGTTTTCTAGTTTGACAGATTGAATGAAGTGTATAAAAAAAACTGCATATTCATAAAAAGATTTAAGAATCTAGAAAAAAATCAAAAATATTTTTTGGAGAGGTACCTTATATTTTGGATCGATTGTTCTTGAAAATTCTTCTAATTAAGAAGATTGAGGCCTGTGAAAATCTGCAAAAGAAAAAATCGAAAATTAGAGAATGAAAACAGAAAACTAATAAAAAGAATGGATATATATGTTGCGGGCTGAAGAAACGATGAAGTTCATTATGCATTTGAGATTCATCATTAAAATAAGGGAAAAAAACTTTTTGCCCCCCGTACTATTTCGATTTTTACAGTTTACCATAGGAACTTTTTTTTCAGACAAACTGCCATCTAGACTTTGCGGGAATTACATTTTACCCCCTACACCACTTTTTTGTGGTATTTTTCCACATCATCTGGTTTTGAAGGGGCATTTTAGGGATTTCAATCAAAAGCTACATCTTGTTTATTTTAGGGATTTCAATCGGTCCGCCGTCATCCGCCCAGTTGAAGTGATAGGCCGAATCCGAGATCATCCCGAACTCAAGAACAAGCCCAACATTATTAACCCCTCAGCCCTACAAATTAACGGAGACGGCAAATCTCTGAGAGTCAAAACCGAAATACGGTACCAAGGTTTTAGTCTCGACGGGGTTTTGCTTTCGGAGGAGGACGATCTCGAGGGGTTTTATCAGAAATTCGTGGAGTCGAGGGTTAATGGTGTGAAGGTTGGGTAGAAATGTACGGTGATGATGTACGGCCCGACGGGCTCGGGTATTTTGGGTGAAGGGGCTGACGAGGATGTAGAGAGATTGGGTGTGGGGACATTTGTTCAGTTTACAATTTTAGAGATTTATAATGAGGAAATTCACGATCTCTTGTCGTCAACTAACAATTGAGGATTTAATTTCGGATGGTCCAAGACTGGTTCTGCATCAAAGGTAAAATATTCTCTCCTTTGTGTAGTTTCTCGAATTCGGTCCGTTGTACGTTGGGCTGGAACCGGGGGGATGTAGCTGCTGGACGACGACGAAAAAAATTCAGAAATTTGCAAACATGGTTTTCTCCCCAAAATTAACAAACCACCATAACACCTTTAACCCACAAGCAAATGAGGTGGGCGACGGCCATTAGGTCCAAGGCCTCACACCCACCGCTTCACCTCCTCATCTCTTCACAGTCGCGATGCGCCAAGCGGCAGAACGTGACGGCATCGCAACCGGCCTTCACAACCCTTACACATGTGGCACCCCACTTCATGTTCTCCGTTTGGTATTTTGGGCGGCGTTATGAGGATTCTGGTAAATCGGTCCGTTGTACGTTGGACTGGAACCGGGGGGATGTAGCTGCTGGACGGCAGCGATGGTGGCTTGTCGGAGAAGAGGGTGTATGGGCAAAAAAAAAAACAGATGTAGCTTTTGATTGAAATTCCTAAAATACCCCTTCAAAACCAGATGAGGTGGAAAAATACCACAAAAAAGTGGTATAGGGGGTAAATTGTAATTCCCGCAAAGTTTAGATGGCGGTTTGTTTGAAAAAAAATCGTATAGTAAACTGTAAAAATCGAAATAGTTTGGAGGGCAAAAAGTTTTTTCCCTTAAAACAAATAAAAAAAAACCCTAGATTTCTCTGCCAGATGAATTGTCAAAAATCAGTCGACAAACAAATCGATTTGACACTTTCAAATACGAAATTTTGAATCATTACCAATTGATCGACCAAATTTAAAATAAATTATAATTCACGCTACAACAATCAGACCGATAAACAAATACAAATACAGTATACAAAAACAAAATAAATCAAAAATAATATTGGCAACGATTATATAATACGGATATGAAAAGATGAAGAACAATTATATATATTCATCAGATTCTCGATACAAATTTTAAAAATCCCAATTTCAATTATGCTGCAAAAAAATCGAAGAGGCAGTTCATCCGAATTGGGAAAAGAAAAAAGTAAAGAAAATTACAGATCCGTAACATGAACCAACATTAGATTTGATTGATTCGAAGGTTTTTTTAAGAAAAAATAATAGAGATGGACTTCCTCCAAATCGAAAGCAAAGAAAAGAAGGTGGAGCGGGAGAGAGAGAGAGAGAGAGGTAGGGTGGCCGGTAAAACCCTAGAAAATCTTAAGATGCCAACAAATGAAAAAAAATCCTAATTTATACCTAGTCAAAAAATACCAAAATGGTAGTATATTTACACAAACCACCAGAAACTGCCAACTAAGCGTCTAGAGTTATCAGATAATTACATGTGTCATCCGTAACAATCTCAGACTTACACATAGGCTCGGGTGTCAACAGTATTAACAAATAGGGTGGATTTATTTATTTATTATCAAAAAAAATTGTAAAGTGGAGACTAAAGTCCAATTGCCACTTTCCTTTTTATTATTTACACCTATATCTTGTCCTATGGCGTGAGAATAACGTTCCTGTAGTAAATAGTAGTATGTTTGGGTTCAATACAGCTTAGACATGCATCCGAATTTGAAAAAAATTATATCCCGTGCATAAGAATTCTCATAGAACGAGTGAGTGAGTTAAAATAGGTAATACAATGGATTTAAAAAGGAGAAAAAAAAAAGTGTTATTGCAAATATTCTTGCATGTTTATGAATATTTGAAATATAAATCATTTCAACTTGGACTGTTTACGACGTTTGCAAAGATTTTATGTTAAGATATTGATTCATTTAATTATAATTAGAACGTGTCTTTTAATCATAATTGGAACTTTTATATTTCCAATAATAAAAAAATATATATTTCCAAAAAAATAAAAACATCTATCTTCGCTTTATCCGTCTTAGTGCTTCATAACCCCGCCCCCACAACTAAGTCTAATAACCCTATTCTTAATCCTCATTATCTCTCCCTCAATATCATCACAATCTGCAGATGAAAAACAAACCATCATTCCCGAGAATGCCTCGAAGAAGAAACAGAAGCCGGAAAAAGGGCTACGCTGACGCCATGGCGGACTGCGTTCTCCCTGAAGACATTATGCTCTGCATCCTCACGCGCCTCCCCGTGGAGTCAGTCATCCGGTTCAAATCCGTTTGCGAACCCTGGCGCGACCTATTATCCACCTCAGTTTTCATCAAGATGCACCAGGATCAGTTTTCTAAAAACCCAGAAAATCAGTCCCTTATTATCCACAGCCTCAGTAAAACCCGCAACTCCGTGTCTCTCATCAAAACCGAGTCCAATGAGAAGAAGTCCACGATTCTTCCTGAAAACTACCGGAGGGATTTTATTGGGTGTTGCAATGGCTTGGTTTGCATCGGTTTCCCAACACGTGGACCGGAAAGTGTTATTTTGTGGAACCCTGCTATGAGGCTGTTCAAGTTTGTAACTCTTTGGAAAGACGTGGATCTTACGGGTCCTGAGAAGGTGTCACTTGGGTTTGGGTACGATGACGAGGGGGCTGATTTTAAAGTGGTGAGAATTGCTTGTTTGAAAAATGAGGAGGAGAGAGGAGAGAGCATGAGTGTTGTTGGGGTTGAGGTTTACTCTGTTAATTCAGATTCTTGGATTACAATCAAGCCGGGTTTTCAGTTTAGTGTGTTTCTGAAAAAGAACGGTGCTATTGTGAATGGAAATCCTTATTGGGTTGCAAGGGTTGACGGGAATGAGAGTGCTACGAATCATTTTGGCGAGGTTTTGGTGCGTTTTGATGTGAAAAAACTGGTCTTTCAAATCGTGCCTCTTTCGGAGCTTAATCATAATCTTGAGGGGATTGCGGTTTTACCATTGGTGGATTGGAATGGTTCTCTTGCTGTTCTTGTGTGTGGTGTTGGAATGGTTGGACCTATTGTTGTTTGGGTGTTTGATGATGGTGAACAGATCTGGAGAAAGAATCATACTTTTGGGCCTATTGAGATGAACCCGGGCTTGAATTTGCAGTGTTCCAAGAATGGGAAAATTATGGGCGATATCTCAGGTGGAAGATTATTTTTGTTTGATTCTGACAACGGATTTGTTAAGACGGTCAATGTCTTTCAGGCGTCACCTTTTGAGATTTATCCATATACTGAGAGTTTGGCATACATTAAAGGAATGGTACTCTGGAGAGGAGGAGAGGGAGATTATTCGTGGCGTGATATTGAGGATTGTTAAGTTCTATGACGCTGAGCCACAGCTACCTTTAGAGACTTATTCCTATTTAATAATGAAATTCGTTGTTTTTCCGATCATTTTCTAAGATGTTAGAGGTTACGTTACATTCAATTATTAAAGTACTTGTTATGAATGGTTTGGTTTCACATAAAATGTCATGGTTTCAGCCAAGATAATTTGAATCCTCTGATTGCTTTTTTAGTGATTGATTACTGGTATTTGGTTGAATGGTTTTATTAAGTGAAATTACAACTAAAAATCATGGAGTCTCTACGCCTGTTCATACTGATTTATCAGCGGGTAGTTACGCCTGTTCATGTTTTCTTTAAGGTAATGTCATTTTCCTACACATTCCACATTTGACACCGGATGGGTTAAGGCCTATGGTGTTCAACCTCCATCCTATGAGATTTATCCATATCTATATACTGAGTGTCTTATGTACATTAAAGGATTGATACCCGTCACTAGCAAATATTGAGGATGTGTTGAGTTCCTGTCTGCAAATACATGGTTGCAAGATTGTTGGTAGTTATACATTGCCATTCTAAAAGGATAACAGTGACTTTTACTTTTGCCCCTTTTGCTAATGACAATAATTGTTTGTATTTGTCTGAAGAGGTATCTTTAATGGTTTCTTATTTGGGTGTTGCATTGACTAAATAGTTTGTTGCTGTGATTATGTTCATAAGTGAGGATTAGTTTCTACGATGTTCAAAGTTTATAGTTGAAAATTATAAGCTTGGTATGAATAGTGCAGTTCAGATCAGACGTTTTAAACTCTCTTTTTGCTTGTGTAGTCGTTGATTAATATTTTTGGATGGATGGTTTTATCGAAGAAATTAGAGACTCTTTTTCAGAAATGCTTGCATTTTGTATCAGCATGTAGTTTATTTGTGGTTCTTGTTTTCTCTGCGACAAAGGACAATTGTTTCTGTGGTTCTTGTTTTCTCTGCGACGAAGGAGTTTCTTTGTTTTCTTCTCAGTTTTCATATTTGTTCCATTTGGGTCGTTAGATGGATGAGGAGAGCACAAGCTTTCTGGAGTGGAAGAACATTAAGTGAAAGCAGAAGTGAACTTTCTGGAGTGGAAAAGCAGAAGTGAACAAAAACAAGAAAAAGCAGAAGTGAACAAAAACAAGAAAACCCGAGCAATTAGTATTTCTCTCAGAAATATTTTTCTTACTGCGTATTTGGAGCATAAATGAGTAGTAATTTCTTGCTTAATTCGGTTCAGCTAAATTGAGAAAATCCGGAGCTTGCAGGAAATCCAGGTCAAACTCACCTGTTTTTCTTTTCAGTTATGTCTTTTTTTTAATTTGTTGATGTTGCTACACAAGGGCATATATATATAGTTGCTGTGTGCTATCTTAGCTCATTTTTTCTTGTTGGAAAATATAGAATTTTGTGCATAATTGTTGTAAAGTGTTTGGACAATTCAAAACAAGCTTGAATGAATGAACGGACGGCAACCATTTAGCGTGCGCAACAAGTGTAGGTTTCTATTCAATGCCATTGGATGTTTAGATTGAATAATAGTTGATACTTTGGGATGAAGCTTTGTTTAGCACTACCTTGCACAAATTGCTTCATTATGATAATGATAATTTAGGCTCTTTGTTGATGGGTGAAACTATATTTATCCAATTATAAGGTACATATAAATGATCTTATACTTGCATTGTGGGAAATTTGAGTTGAGCTTCACAATGTGGAAAGGGTAGCATTGGCCGCCTCTAAATTATAACACCATAGGCAATTTGATCTCTAAATAATTAACACAAATTTTCCAGATGGATATATATAAGCCACGACCGCCCCATTTTTCTGTTTTGGTCCGGTAGGCTTTGGTGGTCCGGGCCGTTCATTTGCCAGAGGGTGGCAACCGAAGTAATATAAGGAAAAAGGAAATTTTAAATACTTTTAATTCAAACGATAGACTTTTTAAATTTAGTTTACTAACTATATAATCCATTATTATATATATCGTCTCATTAAGTTAAATGGGAAATTTGACATATAGTCCCATTGGATTTTTATTCGACAATTTTACTAAACAAAATATGTTCTAGAAATGTTTGTTTAGTAAATAGAATAATTTAGTGCTATATATTTTAGGAATGAATTGTACCGGATGAATTAAATCATTACTGTTAGATTAGAATATTGTATTGAGTATAAATTGAAGTTGTGTATATTATTTTGTTCAAGAAAACCAAAAAAATTGCTGCGAAAATAAAAAATAATAAAAACGACATATGTTGAATTCGACTGAAATAACAGTTGTCTATATTTGAGTACTCAAAATGTTGTATAAAAAAATAATTATGCTTATTTGTCTACTATTCATAATTATGCTTATTTGAGTATTCATAATTATGCTTATTTGAGTATTCATAATTATGCTTATTTTGAGTACTCAAAATGTTGTATAAAAAACTAATTATGCTTATTTGAGTTTATGCTTATTTGAGTACTCAAAATGTTGTATAAAAAATAATTATGCTTATTTGAGTACTCAAAACGTCGTATAAAAAATAATAAAAACGACCAGAATATGTCTATACTATTCATAATTATGCTTATTTGAGTAGCTCAACATGTCGTACTATTCATAACTATGCTTATTTGAGTGCTCAAAACTCCTATTCATAACTACTCAAAACATTCATAACTATGCTTATTTGAGTGCTCAAAACTCCTATTCATAACTACACTACTCAAAACATCTTACTATTCATAAGTATGCTTATTTGAGTGCTCAAAACTCAAAGCTACACTTAAAAAAAAATAGAAAATATGAGTGAATTTCATTTCTAAGTTCTTAAAATCTTAAAATTATAATATTTTTAATAATAACATCTATATACCTTATATTAAAGTTGGTCTGCACAATTTTGAACACGACATATGTCATTATGTAATATAAATTAAATATTGATTATTCTTTTGGACTTTAGGAAATTAGTTGTTGGACTTTAAAAAATCCGTACCTCTTTTTACAAAGATGGTCCGCAACACCAATTTTTGGGCATTTTGTGCTGCTACTTTGCTTATTTTTGGGCCTTTTGTGCTGTTACTTTGCTTCGGGCTTTGTTTTATTTTTGGCTTTTCATATAGGCACATCCCTCCTCATAAATGTTCACCCATTTTAATTATAACACTAATTTATTACAAAAACATCATCTTATCCCATTTGATAAAATATACACCTTCGTGCTTCGTGCCCACTTTCTTTACTTTTTCCTTTTCTTCTTTTCTTATAAAAAAGAGTTTTATAAATCCCAGTTATCATTTCTCAACCAAAATAAAGACCGACAAACAAAATCTTCAGGTTAAAGACATGCAAATCCATTGGATTCATTCAAAATCTCTGAAATAATTTTAATAACTCCCTAAAATAATGGTAAGATGACACTCCAGGATGCAAAGTACAATTTTTCTACAAACTTCAAATTTTCACTCTCAATGGTTGGCCTTGGCAACTCCCGCAGCTCTTTTTTTTCGTTTTGTATGGGTAATTTTTTGTAGCATCTTCACATAACCTGGTTTTTTCCTCCCTTACGGTTTGCTGGGTTGCAGTTGAATTGAAAATTAGTTGATTATTTCATTATAATGAAAAATGGCCTGCAAGATTTTGGGGAGTCCATTTGTCACATCACTTTCCAATATTTTATTTTTATTTTTATTTTCTTTATCACTTATCTATACCTTATTAGGAGCCTGCCAAAATACGGAATTTGCACGTGTCACCATGCAATATTGGGTTTCCTTTTTTTTTTTTTTTTCTATTTCTTCTTTCTCTTTCTTTTAAGTTGTTTCTCTTTTTTTTTCGGGGGGGCGCGGGGTTTCTGGGGGCAGGAGAGGGGGGTTTGTTTTTAATAAGTCTTATATAAGAAAAATCATTTTAAAGATCAAATCAATCAGTATAATTTTGTTTTCCAATTTATACTATCTTTTATATGTTGAGAGGGGGGTTTTGTTTTTTAATAAGTCTTATATAAGAAAATCATTTTAAAGATCAAATCAATCAGTATAATTTTGTTTTCCAATTTATACTATCTTTATATGTTGTACTAATTTACGGTAAAAATTATGATTGAATATTGTTAACAAAAAATTGATTTTTAGAAAATCTAATCCATTAGTGTAATTTTATTTCCTCGTTATACTAAAATTTAAATTATGATATTTTTATTCTCAACATATTAAAAAATAATAATTATATTTATTTAAAGAATGTATTTTTTTAATTCTTTCTTTGTAATTTACTTTTTTTCTTCTCTTCACAAACAATTAAAATACGTCAGAATATTTTTTTTTCCTAAAATTGAACTCATTTATCTTTTTTTTTTTTTTGCTTTTTCCTTTCATATTTTAAATTCTTATTTGAGATTTTTGTCCTTAGTTAGTAGCCATTAAATTTATCATTTAATTTTTTTAACAAAAATTGATATTTGGTTTTTTTTTCCCTATAATTTGGATTTAAGTTTTTTTTTCTAATGTATTTTGTTATTTTTAATTTATAATATATTTTCAAGTAAATTGATAAGACTCAAATCTTAAWATGAAATATTATTAATAAATAATTATATAGTTAGAGGAATATTACATTGTATAAGGAATAATTATTTCAGAACACCTAATTTAATAATTTTGAAATGTTTATAATATGAATGACTATTATTAATAAATGTATATCACGTGAAGGAAAATTATATCATATAAAGAATATTTATTTAAAGATACATAATTTAAGATATTTAATCTACCTATACAATATAGGAAAGTTTAGAGAGTTAAGGAGGATAGTATTTTTTATTATTATTATTACTATTAGATAGAACATACGATTGTTATATCACATACCAATTCAACGAATCTGACTACATTAATACATTAAATTAAAGTTCCAGATATATTACATATAAAATAAATATACATCAATATATTTGTATATTACATAATATCACGTTCCACTACTAAACAAATATGTTACTAGAGCTCATATTGCAAAGTGTATGATGCATTTTATATTTGTATATTGAGGCAAATTGGCACCATAACCATTAGTCGGACTTCTTACAACTAATTTTTAAAATTAAAAAAATATCAAAGAAAAAAAAGGAGACATTCAAAATATTAAAATAAAATTTAAAAAAAAAAACTAAAGTAGATAAACTAAATTAAATTAAGAACTATAAAAGAACCGTAAAATTAAAAAGGAACACTTAAACTTTTTGTATTTTATATTATCAGTGTGTCAGTTAAATCAATGTTACAATTTGATATTATTTTTATATAAGTTCTTTTTTTATCTCTCACTACAAATATATAAAACCCAACATTTAAAATTTTGATTATGAGAATGAATCAATGATGTATGATGGTTTAACGAAAAAATCAAGAGTAATTAATGATAATAATAAACAATTATTTTTATATTTATCACTTTCTTTTCTAACATCTTATAAATTAACATTAATCTAAAAATTACTGAAAATAAATTTGACCCGCAACGAAGTGCGGGTCAAATTCCAGTATACGTACATAAAGATGAAAAATAAGCGTCCCTCTTTCGGGCCCAGGTTGTTGCCACAAATGTCCTCTGATAGACGGCCCTTACGATTAATATATCTATATATTTGTATACTAGTTTAACAGCCGCATATTATGCGGGATTTGAAAAAAAAAAGTAACATTCATTGAAAATAGTAAAAAAATAATATTGCAAATGATTCACATAAATCATAACATTATTTGTTTTATTTACAGAAAAAAATTATTTTGTAATGGAAATAATTTTCACACATAAATCAGAACATTATTTGTTCTAATTATAGTAAAATTGGTTTTTATAACAAAGAATTTTCAAGTATTCTTATGCGGGAGTCGCGAAATTACTTGTAAGATATAGCAAAATACCCTAAACTTGACAGAGAAACCCGTAAAAAGTTAATTTTGTAAATCTGAGAATATACAACACCCACGTGTCACGTATGAATATGTGATATAAAAAATTAAAATCTATAAGGCGTTAATAATTCTATTAAAAAAGTTGTACATCTAAATTGTAGTAAATGTAATATTTTATTATTATTATTTCTTGTTTCCCCTTTTTTTCTGCGCAAGACACGATATATATATATATATATATATATCAAGGCATTATATTAGAATTAGATAATAAGAAGATTTAGAATATATTCAATATTTATTTTTCAAGGCGTAGCAATTTATTATTGTTATTATTTTTTTTATTTTTTTTGTTTCACTTTTTGGAGTAATAATAGTTTTTCATATGGATTTTTATTATTATTCTCAATGCATTATATTATTATTATTATATGGATATATCAAAATGATAAATATAAAAGATATGTGTGATAATTACAGTATTTTAAATTTAATATAAAAACTCAAAGGATATTACCAACATATGTCTTGTATATGTCAAATCTATTTATTAAGTATTATAATTATTAAATAATTATATATTTTAATATTTATTTTAAACTCTTTAATGATTTTATTTACATGCTTATAAAAATTCAAAAGTTGTCACATTCTCAACCCGTGTAGGAACTCTATTTATAATCAAATATTTATATTAAATTCATTAATAATTGTTAGTTATACATACTTTGGGAATTTCAAATTATGTCATACTCTCAACTCGTGTCGCATTGTGTCGGTGTCTAATCAATATTTATTAATTATTTTTATATTATTTTATGTTTAGAATTCATTACTAATATTTAGTTACACACTTAGCTTATTGCAAATAACTCTTAATTTACCTATATAGAATATCTGAATTTCAAAAAATAAAATTATTTTACTTTTTATTATAAATAACACTTGTTTAATTATTTAATGACTAAGTTTTTTTTAATTAAAATTATTTTATATGTAATTTATTTTTTAATTAAAATAACTAATTCAGGTTTTTTTTTTCTACTAATCATATATGATTTCTTTATATTTTTGTATTAGGAGAATAAAATTAAATATTGAATAAGACAAAATATAATAAAATAAAACTTATTAGGAAAATATGTAAAAGTAAAAGATTAAGTTAGGTAAGAAACAATAAAAAAAGAAAGTATTAAATTAGGTAGATATTAGGCTCGGATGACACATAAGTAACCGAAGCATCATAATTTTTTATTTGTCAAACGAATCACGCGGAGCAGGTAGTTAGAAGAATTTTGCATCAATATATAGATGTGATTGTTATTATCAATGCATTTATTAGGATTAGATATGAAATTTAAGTTTATATCTTTTATATTTATTTCTCTTTGTAATATAACTCATATTTTTCTTAAATAGAATATTTGAAATTCTATCAATAAAAGTTATTTCAACTTTTATTATAAATAAAAATTAGTTCAACTTATATAAATATGACTTATTTATATTTTTATATTAAGATAATAACAGTAATATATTGAATTAGGCAATATATAATAAAGATAATATTGAATTAGATAACATATAATAAAAGAAAAATATTTAATTAGGCAAGATATAATAATAAGAAAATATTAAATTAGGTAAAATATAATAAAAGAGAAATATTAAATTAGGTAGGTATTAGGCTAGTATGGCACCGAAGCAACAAAATATTTTACGAGCTAACGAAGCGTGGGAAGCAGACACATAGGATAGGGGGATTTTGCATTAATATATATAGGGGAGATATATTACTAGTTTAACATCCGTGTATTACATGAAATTTATTAAAATATAAATATATAATGTATCTGTGATAATTAAAGAGTTTTAAACTTAATATATAAAAATCAAAGGACGTATTATCAACCTTTGTACATGTCTAATTAATTTATTAATTACTATAATTATTAAATAAGTTTATATTATAATATTTAATTTAAACTAACTGATAATTTTATTTACATACTCACAAAATCTCAAAAGATGTCATATTCTCAATTTGTATCTAATCTTTATTTATTAATTAGTATTATTATTAATATAAAAACTTTATTTACATAATTTGATAAACTCAAAAGATATTTCAATCTCAATCCGTGTCTAATTTGTATTTATTAGTTATTATTAAATTATTTCATATTTCGATATTTAGATTAAATTCGTTAATATTAGTTACATGATTTGAAAAAAAAAAAAAAAAAGATATCATACTCTCAAGTGTTTCATTGTACCAGTGTCAGATCAATATTTATTAATAATTATTATTATTATATAATTTTATATTTTTATATAAACTGAATTCATAGCTAATATTTAGTTACATACTTAAAATATTACAAATAACTCGTAATTTAGTTATATAGAATATATGAAATTTCAAAAATAAAATTATTTTAACTTTTATTATAAACACAACTTATTAAAATATTTTCATATTTAATAGTTTTTGTAATTGAAATTATTTCATGTGTAGTTTTTTAATTAAAATAACTAATTTAGACTTTTCTACAAGTTATATATGACTTATTTATATTTTCAGAATAAAAGGAAAATATTGAATAAAATAAACAGAAAATATTGAACTAGATAATTTATAAAAGAAAATAATTAAATTAGTCAATATATAATAAAATAAAATATTAAATTAGGCAACATAAAATAAAAAAAAATATTAAATTAGATATATATTAGGATCGGATGACACATGAGCAACCGAAACACCAAATATTTTATTTGTCAAACGAAGTATACAAAGCAGACATATAAGTTATGAAAATCTTGCAATAATATATAGGGGAGATGAGTGTGCCAACATGTACTCTTGTCACAACAAAGGGAAGGTTCATCTCCAATAGCTTTTTTTTTTTTTTTTTTTTTGATATTTTAAAAATTAGCTTCCACAACTATAGGTAGTTTTCGAAACTTGTGTCCACTCAAACTAAATCACAATTTACAACT